>JBBPNB010000802.1:0-12203 GCA_038090635.1 Rubroboletus satanas | reverse complement strand
TGGTCAACATCCCTAGGATCCCGTCCTCTTGGCCGAGGGCGGGCAGTTCAACCTTCATCCTGAAGTCAGAAGGGCCACTGCTCCTATCCAGCAGGACGAGAAGACTCGTAAACAAATTCCCTTGGTTCCAGACAACCACCTCCACCCCGCCGTCAGCTTCTTCGAAGCGGGTCTCCCTCCGCCAGCCTGGATTGGAACCCTCCAAGAAACCCAGATTAGGATACGGTCCTGACAGCATGGAAGGTGCTACCTTCACCACCCCATCATTGCCCTCACCAAGGAAGTCTGCCCCTGCATCACCACGCCCGGGACCTTTCACACAAAGGAAACGGAAGGGCCCAGCACACGTGGCAGGTATCAGACAGGATGCTCTCCCAAAAGACTTTACGGGAAGAATCGAGGACGCCAACTGGTGGCTTGGGGCGATCAAGGCCTACAACCAGCTCAGGAAAGGGAAGATGGCCGAAGGAGAGGCCGTCATCATCGCACTCGCCTGCTTAGGAGCAGGCCAAGGACGGGTCTTCGCTGAAGGTTACCACAACCGGATGGCATGCAACCCAGCTAAGTACAAGAACTGGTCAACGTTCGAAACGGAATTCGCCACAACCTTTTCTTCAATTGGAGAAGCCCGGAATGCAAGGAGAAAACTCAAGAACCTACGGATGGAGGCGACCTCAGTCAAAGCTCTCGCCAACTACAACAACCGGTTCTCCCTGCTAGCCAGTATATCAGAAATCACCCAACAAGAAACCCTCTGTGACTCCTACATCACCGGACTCCCCTACGACCTTGCCTCAGAATTGGCGGTCAGACCCACCCCTACCACTGTAAAAGCCTGGCAGTCGGCTGCCAGCACTCAAGTACAAAACCATGAGGACTTAAAGAACCTCAGACGGCGTTCTCGGACTCCTATGCCCCAGAACAAGAAACCCAGTCAAACCCCTTCCGAACACTGTTGCACCACAATGACCACCCTGGTCGTCAATGAACTCTCCTCCTACCTCGCCACCCTGGCCAAAACCTACTCCCCCAGCGAGATCCGTTGCTCAATCCAGAATGGGCTCGCCATGAAACCACCAAAACTGTCCCCGGTAGAAAAGGTGGAACGGATCCACCTCATCAGAAAAACCTCGGACTCTTGGGAGAAGGATCTCGCCACCCCCTCTAGCTTCCCCTCCATCCCAACAGTCGTCGTACCTAAGGAAGAAAAGTCAATCTTCGTCCCTCTCAGTCTGTCCTCCCCCTCTAGCCAGAACATCGTATCAACCCCCGTCCTCGTCAACTGTGGCGCCACCGCCTGCTTTGTTGATTATGCCTTCGCCAAACGGCATAACTTTCCCCTCACACATCTCTCTCAACCCCGTCGTGCCTTCAATGCGGACGGCACTGAGAACAAAATGGGGCAGATCAAGTTCAAGACACGACTCCACATCTGAGTGGACAACAACGAGACCGACCAAGACTTCCTCGTACTCTCCAGCGGGAAGCAACAGAATGTCATCCTCGGAATGACATGGTTAACGGCCAGAAACCCCATCATCGACTGGTCAACGCGCAAACTCACGGTCTCAGCAAAGACTGCCCCTCAGAAACCAAACGGGCAGGAAGCCCTCGGACAGTGGTACCTCCTACGGTACCTCAAGCACGACGTCGACAATAAGCTCGCAGCTAGGCTGCTCAAGAAGTTCGACACTCTCCCAGAGAAAGTTCGCAAAGTCACCCTCTCCACCACTCTTGCGCAGGAAGCCAAGTGCACCAACATGAAAGTGCCGGAACAGTACCGGCAATTTATGGACGTCTTTGCAGACGAAGAAAACACGGAACTACCTCCCAAGTGGCCCTTTGATCACGAGGTTTGACTACTCTCTAGCTTCGTTCCCAAGCGCGCCAAGAACTACTCTCTCAACCCAGAAGAGCTCAAGGCCTGCAAGAAGTTTGTCGATGAAAACCTCGCCAGTGGGAAGATCCAGCCTTTCAAATCCCCTCAAGCCGCTCCCTTCTTCTTTGTCCAGAAGAAGGATGGAAAGCTTCGTCCTTGTCAAGACTACCGCTACATCAACTCGCATACGGTCAAAAATGTGTACCCCTTACCCCGAATCAACGATCTTCTAGACAAGTTGAAGGGATTGTCCATCTTCACCAAACTTGACGTGCGGTGGGGATACAACAATGTTCAAATCAAGCCAGAGGACTGCTGGAAGGCGGCCTTCGTAACCCCCTTCAGGCTATACGAGCCCACAGTCATGTTTTTCGGACTCTGCAACTCCCCAGCAACTTTCCAGGCGTACATGGACGACGCCTTCGCCGACTACATCGCCGAAGGATGGTTAGTCGTCTACATGGACGATGTCCTCATCCACTCCTCAGACCCTGCAACCCACCACGAGCGCACCATGAAGGTCCTCCAACGCTTCCGTGAGCAGCACCTCTACCTCAAACCAGAGAAATGCCACTTTGACCTCTCCGAAGTCGAATACCTCGGACTAGTAGTCTCCAACGATTGCATCAAGATGGACCTCACCAAGCTCTCTGCCATTGAGGACTGGAAACCTCCCACCAGTGTTTCGGCCCTCTGATCCTTCCTCGGATTCTGTAACTTCTATAGGAAGTTTATCCCCGCCTTTTTCGACATCACATGCCCTCTCCATGACCTCACTCAGAAGGGCGCTATCTGGCAATGGGGAACAGACCAGGATCGGGCCTTTCAGACCCTTAAAAATGCTTTCCTCAAGCAGCCCATACTCTGCACTCCTGACCTGGAAAAGCCGTTCCACGTCATGACCGATGCCTCCCTTACTGCCGCTGGGGCAGTACTCATGCAGAAGGACGCGAACGGGGATCTCCACCCCTGTTCCTACATCTCCAAGTCGTTCGGACTGGCCGAACGCAACTACGACATCTACGATTGCAAACTCCTCGCAGTCATCTTTGCCCTTGAAGAGTGGTGCCAATACCTTCGTGGCACCAATTACCCCGTCAGCATCCTTACGGACCATAAGAACCTCCTGTACTTCAAGGAGCTGAGGAAGCTCTCTCACCGCCAGGCCCGCTGGCAGATGTTCCTACAGGACTACGACCTTTCATTCACCCATGTCCCTGGAACTCAGATGGGCCCGGCCGATGCCCTCTCCCACCGCAATGCCATCGACACCTCCACCGACAACGTCTCGACCACTCTTCTCCCCGACGCCATCTTCTCCAGGTCGCTCGACCTTGCCATCGTGGCTAAAATCGCCTCCTCTACCAAGGAGGACCCCCTAGTTGCCAACGCCCTCACTGTGATGTCCCTCGGGACCAGCCTACTCCCTTGCGCCCACCCCGACAATTGGGCCTTTGATGGTTCCAACCTCACCTTCCAGGGGTGCCTCTACATTCCGGAGGACTGCTGGTCTACCCTGGTCTTCTCCGTCCACAGTTCTCCCCATGGCGGCCATGCTGGCGCTGCCCGGACCCTTGCCCTCCTCTTCCGCGACTATTGGTGGCCCGGTATGTCCACCTTTATCTGCCGATACATCTCTGGGTGTGCTGTTTGCCAGCAGCACAAGGTTAATACTCACCCCACCCGGCCCCCGTTAACCCCTGTTCCCACCACCGCAACCCACCCCTTTCAACATTTATCCATGGATTTAATTTCCGGCCTTCCTTCGGTCGGTAATCTGGATTCTGTGTTGGTCGTGGTGGACCACGGCCTTACTCGGAGGGGTGATTTTCATCCCATGCTCCAAGTCGGTATCGGCAGCCGATATTGCCAACCTCTTCTTTCAACATGTTTTCCCTCGGTTTGGGTTACATGATCGAATCATCTCAAATCGAGGCCCCCAGTTTGCCTCTACCTTCGCCCTTGAACTCTCCCGACTCCTCCACTATGACGTTGCCCTCTCCACAGCTTACCATCCCCAGACAGACAGAGAAACTGAGCGCGTCAATCAGGAATTGGAAACCTATTTGTGCCTTTTCTGCCAGGAAAAACCGGAATCCTGGACCGACCTTCTTCCCATGGCAGAGTTCCACCACAACTCCATGACTCACTCCGCCACCAAGCAATCACCCTTTTCCCTAATGATGGGATACCAACCACACGCCTACCCTAAAATCAACCCAACCTTTGTGCCTCACCTTGCAGACTGGCTCTCTGAACTTGCCTCCGCACGAGAAGAAGCCAAATCGGCATTGACCAATTCCCAGAAGGTTATGGCCAACAGATGACACATTAAGTTCACCCCCTTTACCATTGGACAGAAGGTATGGCTGGAAGCCACCAACCTCCCTATTGCATCCAACCACAAACTTTCCCCTAAACACCATGGACCATTCTCCATCAGCAAAGTACAGTAATCTCCACTGTGGCGTACGAGTTAAACCTACCACCCTCTTGGAAAATACACCCGGTCTTCCATGCGTCTCTCCTAACCCCCTATACGGAAACCAACAAACACAGCCCTAACTTCCCTCGTCCCCCTCCGGAGCTCACCGGCACAGAAGAAGAATACAAGGTTAGTTACATCATTAAACACAAAGGCACCGCCCATCGTCGCCGCTACCTCATGGCATGGAAGGGATACCCATTATCAAAAGCAACCTGGAAAGGCGAACTAAGTTTGGAAAACGCCACCGATCTCCTAAACGAATATAAGGCAGCCCACCACCTCTAGTTAGGGCAATCCCCTTATGCCGCCAATTCGTTCCTCCTCTCCCACCAAACATTGCTTCCCTCTCCACTCCAATCGCCTCCCTCCTGCTCAGCAAAGGACCCTATATGCCTCCCTCCTCGACGACCCCACCCTCGTTCGTATTCTTGATGCCGCTATCTCCTGCAACCACAGCACCACCCTCCTTGAGTTGGGACAACTCTACTGCACCCACACCATTCTCCGCCAAGTCCAAGAGAACCTCGCCCCAGTCGGGCAACCCACTATGTATGCAGCCGCACTTGCTCAGTCCATCTCAGAAGCACGCCAGCAAACCCTCAACCTCTTCTACCATGAAGGTCTTGGCAAAGTGGTGGATGAGCTTAACCCAGCTCATGTCCAAGTTATTCTCGAACCCCTCCTTGAAACCCTCTTTCCCTCGGAACGAGATTCCTACTATCGTCACATTCTCCAACCAGCTGTCGTCCCTTCCCCACCACCGTGCAAGAACTCCTCTGCGTCAGACGCAAACCCACCTCTGGTATCATCCCCTTCCCCAAAAGTCTCTATGCCCAAGGCCACCGAACCGGCAGTGACCTCTTTCCAGTCCTCCCCCTTCCTACCAGAACAACCCTTGGGGTCAGTATCTAACCCCTTCATCCTTTCTCTGGGCCCATCCGTACGGCACCCTATCCGATGCTTCCATTGCGGAGTCAAGGGACATCTTCATCCTCACTGTCCTTCCTACCATTGCCCCTACTGCCACAAAGCCGCCTCTGGACACCCCCAATATGACTGCCCTCGTCATCACTGTTCTCTCTGTCAGCAGCCAGGCCATCTCGCCCCCAGTTGTCCCTTCCAAGACGACCCTGACTCTGACCCTGATGTCTACAATGGAGATTTCTAGTTGACGTCTCGGGAGTACGGTGTCTCCCACCTTAAAACGGGGCTATTGTTACAAACCAATGGTCTGGCTCTGTTCCTGAGTCCTTACCCTACACTCCGTGGTTACCGTTTCGTTCCATTGTCTTTCCTATCATTGTGGACGGGCATTCCACCCCTATGGACCACCTTTTCCTTTCCTGGTTGATCTCTCCAGATCTCTCCAGCATTTTCCTGTGTAAACCTAACTTTATTCTTACCAGACGGTCGGTCCTCCTTCTTCCCTATTCTTAGGACCGACACTGCCTTCATTCATCTCCACTATGTATAGCCTCACCATGAGGCTTCCTCATTACTGTGCCTGCAGGATACCATGAGGCCATTCCCCTTTCGGGATCCTCTCCTCTCGTAGCACAGTCTCTCCTGTATATAAACCCCTCAGCATAGACCTAGATCCCTAGCTAATTCTACGCAATATACCTGCTTTCTTGGTGTATTCGTCTCCTTGAGTCCTCGAACATCTCTTTGATTGCTCACTACTAGTTCTTTGATGGTTATCTATCTTGGCTCACGCCTAGAGAGCGGTAGCGTCGTAACACCATCCAGGAAATGTTGTGCATGTTCTGGATCATCTGCCAAACCAGCAATGTCATCTGCAAACATCAGGGCAGAGCATTTGTAACCAGTTTGAACTCCAGGGATTTGCACTCCTTCCAGTAGGTAATCCAGCAGGTCATTGATAAACAGGATAAATAGGATTGGGGAGAGAGGGCATCCTTGTCTAGTGCCCACCAGCATATTGTAAAAGCTGGTTGCTTCCTCTCTCACATGGATGCATGCTTTGGAAGTCTGATATATAGATCTTAGGAGATTGAGAAATCTACCCCTGAAGCCTAGGGCATTCAACTTCTCCATTAACGCTTCATGCATGACCTTGTCAAAGGCCTTGAGCAGATTTATAAACACAATGTATGTCTTGTTTCCCTTTAACCGTTGTCGTTGGACGATCTCTGCCAGGGTAATGAATTGGGCAATTGCTTCCTCATTCTTATGGAAGCCCCCTTGTTCTCGGACAAGCATGTTGTTTACTTCCATTGTGCTTGATATCCTATTTGCCATCATGGATGTGACAATCTTCATCGCAACCACTATGAGACTGATCCCCCAATAATTCTTTAGGTTGGTTGGGTCTCCCAACTTGAAGAGTGACTTGTCAGTCACCCTTGACCAGAATTCCGGTTGGTGTTCGACGTTCCAAATACCAAGGATTATTCTTTGTAGGTGGTGTCCCATTTGGGTTTGGGGAGTTTCTGGTAGGTCTCCTTCAGGCAGGGCAACATATGTGTTGTCACCTATCCTCATTCCCCTGTTCGCAAGCAATTGATGACATTCCTCTTTCAACATGGACTTGTATATTTCCACTGGAATGTCATCATGGCCAGGAGCAGTTCCTAGCGCCATCTTTCTGACAGCCAATAGGACCTCCTTCCATCTAGGGACCTCATTTATACCAGGAAGTTCCTGTGCTGCACGCTTGGTACATTTGCCTGTCCAATGATCCCTATTCTGTGAGATCATCTCTGGATCAGCTTGTTTGAGGTCCCTATAGTATTCAAAGATTCAGATTTGGATGGCACTTTCCTCTGTTAGAAGGTTGCCATCTTTATCCATGACTGGTCATACAGTCTCTACTCTTCTTCCATTTGTCATTTGTGATTCCCATCTGTGGAAGGCCTTCATTTCCTTGTCATGATAGAGCTTGGCCACTCTCTTGACTTCTTTTTCATGAAGTTGGGCTCTCTGTTTCTTGAGGGCTTTTCATGCTGAGATGCACAAAAGGCGGTATTCGTGTAAGAGTTTGTCTTCTGCAGCTGAGCCACAGCTCTTTGCTTGCTCTCAAGCTCACTAGGCTGTAGAGACTTTCTCCACCTTCTTTTTCAAGGTGCGATTAAGAAAGATTCTTCCCCCTAGAACTTGTTGCTTTATTCCCAGCTCCATTGCTTCATCATTTATGGCAGTGCAGAATTGCTCTGCACTCTCATTCAGCTCCTCTATGGTCTCTATTGGGTCCATAGGAAGGATACTCCAGCAATTGCTGTGTACAATGCTCTTTCCATGGCCCTTGACTAGGTCCACATTGAATCAATAGCTGGGCTTGCTGGGGGGAGTAGGCTCCTTCTCCATTTCTGATACAAGCTTTGCCATCATTGGGAAGTGGTCACTGTAGTCTATCCATTCACGAACAGTGTCCGCTGAATTCAGTTCCTGCTTCGCTTTGGGGCTAACTAGGATACTGTCTACATCTGACCATGCAGTTCCCTTTCTGTGGAATGTAAGGCCATCACCCATGATTTTTAGGCAGGTGAGGGCAGTTCTCTTTGTTTTTATTCTCTTTTCCAAGAGCCAACACTTGATGTTGAAATCACCTAGAACAACTACTACTGCCCCAGGGTCCTTTTCCATGATCGTGTTGTACTCTTAAAGAATCATCCGTAGACATTCTGTTCGTTCCTTTTGGTGACTGCCCCCAGAGGGGAGGTAAACAGCAATGAAGTGCCAGGGCTGTGGCCCTCTAAACTTGGCTACCTTTATATGAATGAAACAAGTGTCTCTATTTCGACCTACTTCATATAAAGGATATTGGCAGTTTACCATCAGCATTTGGCCTCGGAACCCATCCTTCCTCTCTCTGGCATAGATCTCATATCCTTTAACATAGAAGTTATGTCTGATCCAGAAGAGTTTCTTGGATGGCCAGAATGTCTATGTCTGATTCCATTAGAAGATTTTGGACTAGGGGTTTCTTTGCCTCCATTCCATTTATATTCAAGGTTGTGATTCCACCCTGAGATTTCATCCTCAGTTCCACAGTGGGCGGTATAATGTCGGGCTTTCAATCCCTCCACGGTCTCCAAACATCTAGCCTCCATTGACTAGTTTCCTTGCTTGGTTTCCATAACCATCGCATTTTATAGAGAGGGTATTTGTGGTTTTGTCTAACACCAGCTCATCTTTGGTGTGCCATCATATACAGTCCTCTCTTGATTCCAGCAGCCAACCTAGCTTCCATCCAGATGTCCGTCCTAGGATAGCCATTAGGCTGCCTTACCGATTGTATGTGAACTACCCCATCCAGGGTTTTCAGCGTCATTCAGTCTTTTAAGATTTGCCAGACTTCCCATTTGCTCAAGCGTCCCATGTTAAACAGACAGAACCGTACGGGTGCCATCATTGCATTGCAGAAACCTGCATGGTCTGAAGAGCGAAGGAAGATAAGAGAATCCGTGTGGACACTGTCTGCTTTATCTTCCTTCGTCGCTGATGAGGTTGCGTCAGGGCTTCCCAGATGCTTTTGCACCCAGTCAGCATTATTCTGCTTTAACGCTGCATCCTTCCTAGCGAGGTAGCAACATTTTTCACACCTCCACCTTCTAGCTTCAGGCCATATTGCTTCACCAGAGCTGTCTTCAAGCATTCTTTTAAGGACTGGAGTAGGGGGCCGCCCACGACCAACATATTGGCCAAGCTGCATCCTCACTATGTGGTGCATGTTCCATCTGGCCTGCATGTCTTCCACCATATTTTCTTCCTTATCTACCCAATCCAGCTCCTCGAATCACTCTTTTCCCCTCTCACTCAGGAGGTTGCTTTCATTAGCAGAGCTTATTGTGTTTGAGACCATGGATTGGCTATCAAATGGTATAAGCTCAATTCTCTTTCGAAGTGATCCATCTTGCCCTCAGTTGTCATCCTCCCATCTTCAGTACAGGAGCGTGCCTCAGACTCTCGGGAGGAGATGATCTTGGGCTCAATTTCCTGTGAGGGTGTCCTAGAATACGATGCCAGACTGGAAGTTGTAGCAGACACGTGTGTTTTTGGTATAATATTGTTGTGTAAACGAGTTAACCCCCCTTTGGGTACTTTTATCATTTCATACTTCCTTTTGATTGAAACCAGATACAGCCTATCCTCAGTTTAAGGTTATGTCATCCTCGAGTTGATCGTTACTTAGCCGCCCTCAAAGCAGCATGATCCCAAGCGATGAGGCCTTTCCCCTACTTTTAGCCAACTAGTCATTCTCCAGGATAAGATTAAGAGACAACATTATACAGAGATTTTCATGTTGAAAGCACGCTGGCTGGCTAAACAACAAGGCTCCTTCCATGGTCAATTTCATTTAAAGCTTCCACACAATCATCCGTCAGTTTTTATTACTGATTCCATGAGTTCCACCAAGCCTACAGCACCTGCAGAGCTGTGGTCTTGCCAATACACACTCCCTAAACTGGCCCAACCATGGACCTTCAGGAGTGTTACGACGCTACCGCTCTCTAGGCGTGAGCCAAGATAGATAACCGTCAAAGAACTAGTAGCGAGCAATCAGAGAGATGCTCGAGGATGCAAGGAGACGAATACACCAAGAAAGCAGGTATATTGCGTAGAATTAGCTAGGGATCTAGTTCTATGCTGAGGGGTTTATATACAGGAGAGACCGTGCTACGAGAGGAGAGGATCCCAGAAGGGGAATGGCCTCATGGTATCCTGCAGGCACGGTAATGAGGAAGCCTCATGGTAAGGCTATACATAGCGGAGATGAATGAAGGCAGTGTCGGTCCTAAGAATAGGAAAGAAGAGGGACTGACCGTCTGATAAGAATAGAGTTAGGTTTACACAGGAAGATACTGGAGAGATCTAGAGAGATCAACCAGGAAAGGAAAGGGTGGTCCGTAGGGGTGGAATGCCCATCCACAATGAAGGAAATAGAATTGAATAAAACGGTAACCGTGGAGTGTAGGATAAGGATTGGGGAGCAGAGCCAGACCATTGGTTTGTAACAAGGAGAACCTCATGTTGATCAAGGTTAAGATTTGGGTTGCTACAAGCTACCAGGTACAACTTAGGGTGGTAAGTGGGTCCCTTTGGCAATTCATTTAGCTTCATCTAGCCTCTGGCTACTCTTAGGTGTATCCTGCCGGAGGGTATAAGCTTCCCTACATGATTCCTTTGAAGATTCATCAAAATTCCTGTGCTTTCACTCTATTTTACTTTATCCCACTTCTGGGGTCACCACCCCCTTTACACCCTGCCTCAATGATATAGTTGCCCAGGCTGGGAGGCAGTCACTTTCTTGGGAAACGTCCAAACCACATGAATTACTTTATATGGATTTCACATATAATAAGGCAGAGGTATGTCATGTTGTCACTTGCCTAACCACCCCCTCTATAGGCTGTAGGTTGTTTTACGACACATAATGCATCTTTCAACATATGCCAACCCTCGTTCTCCCAAGGTGGAGCAGGAGTATCGTCTGGCGCCACTCCTTGCGCACTGGCCTTTTATAGATGGTTAATTCATTCGGATCTTTATTTAAAGCACGTGGTGGCGGATGAGGCCTATGAACCACAGAGATTTGACCCTTTTGAGGCCGTACTCATTTCAATTGTGCCAGAATGGACTGTTATCAGTTGTAAACCCAAGTGTGAGACACTGGTTGGTCATTCGACCTACGTAAGTAAAACTCTGTTTATGCAACCAGTGTGGGCAGGTCTTTCAACCTCCTCTTATCCAGAGCTATGCAATTTCTCCATCAAAGCTGCAAGCCCGAGTTGGGCCCCATATAACCCATGCCTTCCGCTCACATTGCGTGCTGACATCCAGGCGCTCACACGCCGCTATAGACTATACCTTAATCACCGAAATTTCAATGTGTTTGCATCAGTCACCCTTCCAGAGCCCAAGATCAAGTCGAGGGTTGTGGGACATCAGTAAGCCACTTGCATCTAGTCATTACACTTCGCCCGTGGGACTCTGAGAGTCTCCCCGACGGAAATAGTTCGACAATCATCTCCCCAGGCTTACGCCCATCAGTCCTGGACTCTTAACCCTCATGGCTTGCACCTGGCTATGGCAAGGGGTTGGTCTGATGTCGAGCTTCCGCATCAATTTGTCCTCCCCGAAGGAGTGTGCTCGTAAGGCTTATTGAACTGTCTCTGAGTGTTATTACCAGCCAGGCCTGCATTACCAGGCCCTGCTGCATCACTGGTTTCCCACCGACCGCAGTAACTGCAGAGAAGAGAACTTCCTCGATTTTGCAAGTGTCAAGCCCCAAATGTCTATCTGAAGGGTCGACCGGTGGATATGCTCCACCCATGCCTGTGATCCCCCACCAGTCATGCCAAGACTGTGATAGATTTAGGACAATCATACACTGACTCTAAGGTGCCTATCCCTTAGTTCAATGGTAGGAACTTGGTGTACAACTAGGGAGGTAGTCAGTCTCTCCAAGAGGAGCTCGTTTCAAAGCATCAAGGTAAGCGTGAACTATTAGCCATCCCTGCCACAGTCAATAGTGTTTTTGCATTCAGATGGATATATGAATGAACAGCATCCTATGGACTAGCTGTTTAAGAGCATTCACAAGTAGGATACCCATCCTGGGTGCACAGTTTGATGCGTCTGTGATACATCATTTCATTCCCTCATTGACTACACTCTGGCTTTAGACTTTTCTTGGAGTGCCAGTCAAATGTTTAGATCTTTGTCTTCATACCCCAACACTTTTGGGGTACTTGGCAAGCATCCAGTTCCGAGTTTTCCTTCTTCAAAACTTTTTGTAGTAAGGCATTGATGATTTCAGATGAGTTTGTTAGGCTGACAGTGTTTCACTTGCTAATTTCCTTATCATTTGTT
>JBBPNB010000801.1:0-12216 GCA_038090635.1 Rubroboletus satanas | reverse complement strand
CTGGTAAGAATAGAGTTAGGTTTACACAGGAAGATACTGGAGAGATCTAAAGAGATCAACCAGGAAAGGAAAAGGTGGTCCATAGGAGCGGAACGCTCGTCCACAATGTTGGGAAAGAGAAAGAAAATGAAACGGTAACCGCGGAGTGTAGGATAAGGGTCTCGAAACAGAGCCAGACCATTGGTTTGTAACACTTGCAGTGACACTCTTGCATTCAACCTCTCCACATTTCCAAGTATGGCAAGTCATGTAACACTTGACAATCACAACCCCTTGTCATTCGTCTTCCCTCACTGTGGACACTTGCAGGACCACCAGAGTACCTGGTGCCACTCCTGCAATAGCTCAACCACTCTGATTCAGTAAATACACTTTTGATTACACTCAGCAACATCAAGCCTGATATTTCTCAAATTTTGAAGGTGCTAGATTGCACTCAGTACCTTCCTCACTTATATAATATCAACATATCTTTTCATCCAAATGACAGTGGTACCACTGTGGTTATCCCAACCACTGGGTTGCACATTCCAAGCATGAAGCACATACGTGTGGAGCCATCCAGCTCAGGATATCAGCAGCATTTGACTTCTCCACTGATAGGGGTGAAGAAATTGTGGTTGGTAATAGTCCCAGTATACACAATTATCAATTAATTCATCCCATAGAAACAATGTGCACCATGGATGAGGCTTTTCCCTAATATAGAGATACTCACACTGGTTTTGGAATGTGTTATCCCTCAGAGGGTGAGATCAAGGAAGTACACTGTGCTTTCAAGGAGCAAGCAATGAGTCTTGACATCCAAATTGTAATATCAACCTTCTAGAATTCCTTCTAGAGTTTGTACTGGTTGGCAAAGCCCACTATGTGTTAGTTACTAAGTATGTTTAGTAAAGAAGAATACACATTACAAGTGTCCCCTTCAGATGAGACAGACTATACTGCATAGTGTAGTCAAATGTAGTAGTAGAGAACAGTAATGATAGTACCTCACATCTTCTCCAACTTGGATTGACCATTACTTGGTGGCAATTTTCCCTTTGTTTAGCATACATGTGAACTATTCTCAATTCTCATATTGATCCTTTCACCCATAGCCAACTATATGTGGCACTCTCCCAAGTCTAGAGGAAGCAATTCATACACTTCATCCCCATCCCATTCAAAGGGGACACTTGTAGGCCAGAAAAAAGTGACCTCCCAAGATCCTGCACTGTTTAAGATAGGGAGCAATGATATAGGAGATGATCACTCCTGTCCATGAAAGAGCATGGCCTGACACTTGGTGAGAACTGCTGAGCATGACCAAGCTCTTGAGTGGACAAGGGAGGTCCAGATGGAGAGTGACAAGGAATGGGAATGTAAATCCAAATGTTCAAGTAAGAAGGTCAAAGTTGAAGTCAAGAGCAGGAATGAGGGTTCAGCTATGCTGTCTGAACCAAAGAAGAAGTGGAAAGGAAAGCTCAAATGATTGGATGATCAGGGCAGCAAGGATAACAACAAACAGTTTTTTAGCAATGATAAGATGGAGAGTAAGCCAGCAAAGAAGGTATGTAGTGGTGGGCTGTGAAAGAAATGATTGTGCATTCCTCTAGTCTGCTACTACTATGCCTGATCTGACTGATTCTCCAATTCCACCACTTTGATAAAAGTAAAGAATATATCTTGACATGGATGATAAGGAAATGGCATAGCTAGGCTGTCATAGCACTTGTAGGTGTTGTCAGGGAGCCCTACACCTGTGTCCCATTTTTGCCCACATGCCATTTTAAACCTGTCAATGTTTGCTATCACATCCTATAGTATGTATGAGCTGCTCTGATCATCTTTCACACCTCCACTATTTGTGCAGCATTGATGGTCCACCAAAGCAGAAACATTGCAGTTTTATGCTCCATGCCCAGAACTATTCTTAAGATACATTTTGACAAAATCTGTCACAACCCAGTCACCTACATACTCTAGGAGCTGTGGGTATCTCTCCTTTGCCTAGAATACTAGTTAAGCATGAAGAGTATGGTTGAATATATCACCAACCTTTGTGAAAACAATCTGGAGCTGTTCCCTTGACTACCTGCTCCATGACTTCCACATGGTGAGATATTCCCAGCCAGATGAATGACAAAAGACTGCCAAGTGTTAGAGCACCCACCTGATGACAGTCTGACTTATTTATCCAAATTTCCTCGTATTCAGCAGCTGGTTATCCAAGCTTTTTCTGTAAGCTGTAACTACCCCTGTTAATCCTCAATACCTCCCCTCAAGGTTTGTATATCAGAACCTTGGATGAAGGGGAGGCAAGTAGGCTCTGACTGCTGTTCAGTATGATGCCTCAATTTCCTTGTGAGGAAATATTTTATGTTGCATCTGCAGAGGGGGGGAAATTGCATATTCTGGAGAGAAAACGGAATGGCGCATGAGGAAAGAAAAGTATTAGTGAAACGTTCAGGTTGATGCAACTTTGGGGCATGTTCACTGGCAGACATGTGTCTGTGTGGTAGGTTCAGACAACAATGCTGAGCATGAATGATATAGAGTACAAACACACTCCCTGATTGGGCATCACAAACTCAAAACAACAATGCCATCATTGTTCTTACTGATCACAGATCATTGTGGGGCACTATGAGCAACAATAACATGATATCATAGTTAGACAATTGACAACATAAGGGACATACCAGTAGAGCATTACAAGGCACAACAACAGACAATTCCAACTCTTTTGTTCATGTTTTTGTTGATTTCTGAAATGACTACACAGTTAGACTCATTTGTTAATCTTCTACACTGATATACACAATAATTAGAGTGACCTAGAGTGGCAAAATGCCACCCTAGGCCACTGTGTGATGAACTAGCTTAGAGTGATAGTGGAAAGTGGAAGAGTTGTGTGTGTGAAGATTCACCCCATAAATAGTGTTCAACAATTTCAAGCATGTGACCTACACTTTCCTAATCTAGGTCAGTCATGTGCTTGAAATCATTGAACACTATTTATGGGGCAAATCTTCACATGCACAACTCTTCCACTTTCCACTATCACCCTAAGCTAATTCATTGTGCAGTGGCCTAGAGTGGCATTATGCCACTCTAGGTCACTCTAATTATTGTGTAGAAGATTAGTGTAGAAGATTAACAATGTACTTAATCATTTAGGAATAGAAATGAAAGCAATGAAAACAATTATCCATCCACCCAGTGGTCCACCCTTATGTTCTCAATTGTTTAACTTATCTGTTCATAACATCACCAATAGTCTTGTTGGTTGTCATGCTGCCCTGCTGCCCCTGAGTGTTTAATTGTCTATGTCTCTCTTATAAATGCATAGGCCATGTTCAGACCTCTACATCTCAGACCCAATTTGCAATATCTCTACCTATTAATGTAAGATTGATTCAACATTTCAGTCTCTCACTGACATTTTTGTTGTAGATCTCTCACAAGTTCACTTTGACTCACCACACAAAGGCCATTAATATGCTCATGATTAGCCCTGGTGATTCTTTACTTCTTAGTGGAGGTAAGTATTGTCTCTTTCCTTCACATCAGCTGATTTCACACACTGCTGGGAATAACAGCTGTGTGGTCATCTGGAGCCTTACCTCTGGTGTGTTACAACCCAATGTTCGCCCTATGACTACTACCTGTTTTCGTTTCCTCCTACTCCTGACTTCGTCCTGCCACCTTCTCGTTCTTGATTACCATAAGCAGCCAATGTTCCAACGTTTCGGACTGATGATACATTCCGTACTGCCTCCATTTGATATACCATTACTTCGGTCCTCGTTTCGCCTCACGTTCTACATGAGGACTGGCACCATTACCCCTTTCCAGGTTCCTCTGTTATTGTAGTATGCCTTCTCTTTACCTCGTGCCAACTGGTTTCCAGATGGGTCCCCTTGTAGGACCCTCTGGCCTCGTAGCACTCCTGTAACAGTATAGAAGACCTGGCCGTAGAACTACGCACCTCAGCTAGTTCTACGTGAATACCATATATCTCCTGGTGTTCCTCTTCCGTGGACCTCTCAAAGACTTAGGCTACTTCTGAGTGCCTGCTGCTAGGCTTTACCACACTATCAACTCTTGGTATTACTGGGAGAACTGGTAGTGTCGTAACAAAAGAACTAGCTACTCCTAAACCACAACCCTACTACGTCGTTGCCCACCATTTCCAACCTACAGGAAATCCTCCAGGACCCTAACCTCTCGGCCGAGGATAGACAGTACTACCTACACCAGTTAAACCAAGAAAGGGCCGCTGCCACTATCAGGCAGAATGAAGCATCCCGATCCCGTCACTCCCGAGTCATCGCCCCGCCGTCGGATTCCTCTGACGAACACTTCGTCTCTCCCTCCCCCACCCCTACCAGACAACCGGGTCCCTCATCTACCTTTAACCCTACTCAATCCGTTAGACCACCATCCCCCTCTCAACCTGACGTCCACCTACCCGGACCAGATTCCGACAACAACTACGACTCCGACACATTGGACGATATGGGGAAAGAAGCTCTTCCCAAAGACTTTTCGGGAAAGATCGAGGATGCCAATTGGTGGCTCAAGGCAATAAAAGCCTACAACCAGATCAAACTGGCCAAGCTGACGCCCGGGGAGGCAGTCGCTATTGCCCTTGCTAGAATGAGCGAGGGACAGGGGAAAATCTTCGCCAAAGGATACTACAACAAACTCACCGAAGACGCAGCCACCTACCAAAAGTGGGAAACTTTTGAGAACGAATTCATCGCCACTTTCTCCTCCAAAGACGAGGCAAAGGATGCTCGTCGACGCCTGAAGGCAATTAGGATGGGCTCAATCTCTCCCGAAGCCCTGAAGAACTATAACATCAAGTTTTCCCTCCTATCCGGGCTCTCCAGAATAAGCCAAATGGCAGTCCTGTGTGACTACTATGTAGCAGGACTCCCCTACAAACTCGCCTCTCACCTCGCAGTTGGAACCACGCCAACCACCCTCCAGGGATGGCAAACGGCGGCATCCAACCAAGTACAGAATTACGAAATGCTTTGTGACCTCAAAAAGGGGTCGTACCACACTCCCCGAAAAGACTCTAACGCTATGGACATTGACCGAATCCGCTTAACAGGACCAGAGCACGCTTGTCACAATCGTGAGCGACGATGTTACGTCTGTCACAAAGTGGGATGTTGCAGCCGAAATCACCCTGGTCACCCAGCTTATAAACCGAAAACCCCTTCCTTACCCGAGAAAGCTCGAACGGTCCAAACTATCCCAGATGCATCAGATGACCTCGACGCCTATATCTCAAAGCTGGGACTCACCGCGGATTGCAAGGAAGTATTACGCGTCCTCAAAACCTGTTATGATGAAGATGTGGAAGAACCTCATGCCGAGTCTGAAGTAGAGGAACAAGTCAATCAAGTGGTAGTCGACTCGGATTTTTGAAACGGAGACTCGGGACAACGTCAAGCTCTTCATCTCTGCCCACTGTAATTGTACCTAAGAGTGAGAAATCAATATTCGTTCCCCTTTCCCTCACTCCCTTGGGCAGCAAAAATGTTGTGTCCACTCTCGCCTTGATCGACTGCAGGGCCACTGCATGCTTCATTGACTACTCCTTTGCTTGTTGACATCACCTTCCGTTAACTAGATTATCGCAACCTCGCATTGCGTACAATGCAGATGGAACCGAAAACAAAATGGGGTATATTAAGTTCAAGACTCATCTCCACATCTGGATCGACAACAATGAAGAAGATCGTGACTTCCTCGTCCTCTCTAGCGGAAAACATCAGAATGTTATTCTTGGAATGTCCTGGCTCGCAGAACGAAACCCCTGTATCAACTGGACTACTCGCTCCATTTCGGTCAACCCCTTGCCTTCTCCCCGAAAGCGAAATGGACTCGAGACTTTAGGCCAACGATATCTCCTCTGCTATCTCGACCACGATGTAGACAACCACCTTGCCCGCCTCCTCCTGGAACGGTTCTCACATCTACCCGAATGAGTACGAAAGGTCACTATCTCTACTACGCTGGCGCAAGAGGCTGCGAATCGCTCTACCAGTATTCCCCAGCAATATCAAGGCTTCCGCGATGTCTTCATCGATGAAGAGAGCACGACTCTTCCCCCTTCTCGCCCCTTTGATCATGGAATCCAACTCCTCCTGAGTTTCGTCCCAAAGCGGGCCTCCAACTACTCATTAAATCCTGAGGAGCTGGCTGCCTGCTGAACCTTTGTTCAGGAAAACCTCGCCAACGGCAAGATTCAGCCGTCGAAATCCCCCCAAGCAGCTCCCTTCTTCTTTGTCCAGAAGAAGGACGGAAAGCTACGTCCTTGCCAGGACTACTGATATGTCAACTCTCATATGGTGAAAAACACGTATCCCCTCCCTCGCATCAACGATCTCCTGGATCAATTGCAAGGGTCCTCCATCTTCACTAAGCTCGACGTCTGATGGGGTTATAATAATGTCTTGATTAAGCCGGAGGACCGGTGGAAGGCCGCCTTCGTCACTCCCTTTGGGCTGTTCGAACCGACCGTCATGTTTTTTGGCCTGTGCAACTCCCTGGCCACCTTCCAGGCTTACATGAATGACGCCTTTGCGGATTTCATTGCTGAAGGATGGCTCGTTGTCTACATGGACGATGTACTGATTCACTCCTCCGACCCTACCGTCCACCATGAACGTACCCTGAAGGTCCTCCAACGGTTTCGCGAGCAGCACCTCTATCTGAAGTCCGAGAAATGCCACTTTAATCTTCCTGAAGTCGATTACCTGGGACTGGTAGTCGCCCACGACCGCATCAAGATGGACCCCACCAAACTCTCTGCCATCGAAGATTGGAAACCCCCCACCAATGTCTCCACCCTGCGCTCCTTCTTGGGCTTTTGCAACTTTTATCGCAAGTTTATCCTGGCGTTCTCCGACATCACTCGCCCGCTACATGATCTCACCCGAAAGGGTGCCCTGTGGCAATGGGGCACCGATCACAAGCGGGCTTTTCGTACCCTCAAGAATGCCTTCCTCCATCAACCAGTTCTTCGCACCCCGGATCTCTCTCGCCCTTTCTTTGTAATGATGGATGCTTCCCTATCAGCGGCTGGGGGCGTCCTTATGCAGAAGGATGGCAATGGTGACCTCCACCCATGCTCCTACATCTCCAAATCCTTCGGCCAAGCTGAGCGGAATTATGACATCTATGATCGGGAACTCCTTGCCATCATCCTCGCTCTGCAGGAGTGGCGTCATTATCTTCACAGTACCGGCCTTCCCGTCTCCATTCTCACCGACCACAAGAATCTCTTGTATTTCAAACAACCCCGTAAACTCTCCCATTGCCACGCCCGCTGGCAAATGTTTCTCCAGGATTATGACCTTACCTTCTCCCATGTTCCTGACTCCCAAGGGCCCTGCCGACGGCCTGTCTCGTTGCCACGTCATCAACACGTCCGGTGACAATGCCGCTCTCCAACTCCTTCCTGACTCCGTTTTTGCTCGCTCTTTGGATCTTGCCATCGTCAATAAAATTGCCTCCTCTTCCCGCTCTGACCCCCTGGTCGCCTCTGCGCTCACGGCCATGTCCCTGGGCACTAGTCTATTCCCTCATGCTCGCCCTGATGATTGGTCCTTCGATGGCTCTCGTCTGACTTTTCAGGACCGTCTCTACATCCCCGAGTCCTGTCGGTCTACCCTCGTCTCTTCTGTCCACAATGCCCCTCATGGGGGACATGTGGGCGCGGCCCGTACCCTGGCTCTCCTGTCTCGCGACTATTGGTGGCCCGGTATGTCCACCTTTGTCTGCCGTTTCATTGCTGGTTGTGCTGCCTACCAACAGCACAAGGTCAACACCCACCCCACTCGCCCCCCACTCTCCCTCATCCCCACCACTGCCACCCGGCCCTTTCAGCACCTCACCATGGACCTTATCTCCGGTCTTCCCCTAGTTGACTCCCTGGATTCTGTTCTGGTCATGGTGGACCATGGCCTTACCCGGGGGGTGATTTTCATTCCCTGTTCCAAAAGTGTCTCGGCCGCAGACGTCGCCCAACTATTTTATCAACACGTCTTCCCCCGCTTTGGCCTCCATGACCAGGTCATATCTGACTGTGGTCCTCAATTCGCTTCAATCTTCGCCCTTGAGCTTTCTCACTTATTACACTACGACGTCGCCCTTTCTACCGCTTACCATCCCCAAACCGATGGAGAAACCGAATGAGTCAACCAGGAGCTTGAAACCTACCTGCGCCTCTTCTGCCAAGAAAAACCACAGTCCTGGCCTGAACTCCTCCCAATGGCAGAGTTTCATCATAACTCCATGGTGCACTCTGCCACCAAACAATCCCCCTTCTTCCTCATGATGGGCTATCATCCCTGCGCCTACCCGAAAATCAGACCGACCTTCGTTCCCCACCTGGCCGACCGGTTAGCCGAACTCTCCTCCGCTCGCGAGGAGGCCAAATCAGCCCTTAGCCTTTCCCAAGACATTATGGCCAACAGGGGGCGTCACAAATTTGTCCCATTCCAGACTGGTCAGCTGGTGTGGCTAGAGGCCACAAACCTTTCCTTATCTGCCAATCGGAAGCTATCCCCTAAACGACACGGCCCCTTTGCCATCAACAAAGTCATCTCCACCCTGGCGTACCAACTGAACTTACCGCCTTCCTGGAAAATTCATCCGGTTTTCCATGCTTCACTATTGACCCCGTACACTGAAACCGACGAACATGGCCCAAACTTCCCCCGTCCCCCACCTGATCTAACTTCTACCGAAGAAGAATATGAAATCAGCCACATCGTCAGTCACAAGGGCACCATGCGCCAACACCGTTATCTAGTGGCATGGAAGGGATACCCGCTATCTGAAGCCACCTGGGAACCCCCATCAAACCTTGCTAATTCCGTCGACACCCTTAACGCTTATAAGAGAGAACACCATCTGGACTAACTCATGATTCCTACCCCTTCAGACGTTCTCCGCCCCGTTGATATCCCCTCAGCCCTAGGTTATACCCCAGCCCAACTCGCCTTCCTACGAGAACCTTTGCCTTTGACACCCCCCAGTCTCTTACCGAAACTCTTTGACACCCCCGCATCCATTCCTGGTTCTGTCAACGAGAAAGGTCTTTCTGCCCCTTCCACTACTAATGACAATTACTCTTCCTAACCCTCCCTATCCTCCCACTTCTGTCCCAGAAACCCCTCCCGTCGCCATCCACTGATTTGGGTTTGTCACCCGCCGTCTCGTATTTATTGCAGGTCTCCAGTCCCTAGCCTTCGACAAATTCCTCACCACTCATCGCCCACTCCATGCCTTGATCGTCCTCACTCGACTCATCAATGCCTATCGGAGGACGTACTTGCACCAGATGTTCTTCAACCAGAATGACAACTGCTACAGGTCTGGACGATACGACTCATCTCTCTCTGAATCCCTCGCCGCCCTACGCAATGAGGTGTTGGACCTGCTATATTACGCAGGGTTCTGCTGGATCGTTAACTGTATTCCCCTGGAACAAATGTCGCACATCATCTGATCCCTTCTCCTGGTGGCTTCCCAAGCGGAGCGGATTGCCTATCTCAATGAAGAGACGACAGTCTTCCCCAATCCTCAGATCTACCTGCGCTCAAGCCCTGGGGAATCCTCTCCGATACTGCCCTCCTATTCCCCCGCTCCCCTTCCTATCCCCCCTCACTTCTCCACCACCAGCCAAGACTTCGAGACCACACAAGAATCCTTTGCCACCCATCCGCGACCTTCGACTCCATTCTCCACCTTGCCAGTCGAATCCCCATCTTCCACCCCGTCTCCCTCTCAACCACTACCCCACGAACCCGCCATCCCTCGCCGATCCACCACTCCCAACGGTGCCCAATCCCCTCGATCTCCCCTCTCCTCCTGCTCTAATTCCTCCTACTCGTCCGCCCCCACGTCTCTACCAACCCATCAATTCGCTCGCCCTGTGGAGGAAGCTGCAGCACCTCCTTCACGTCAACGCACCCTTCGTTGACGAAACCGCTTTCTCCAGTCCAATGCCATCATCCGAGGAGCGATGGAGCAGGCTCAGACTATCCCCCTGTCCCCATTCCCCACCGAGATCGTTCCCCTCCCTGCACCAACGAAAACCGCGCTCCCTCCTCCGGTACTCCTGTCCTCTGCTTCGGTTGTGGAAATGAAGGACATATTCGTTCCGCCTGCCCAACCACTCGCTGCCCCTTCTGTAACCAGCTCGCACCCGGACATTCTGTCCTCCGCTGCCCCCATCGACGATGCTCTTCTTGCGGCCGCCGTGGACACCTCATCAGCCACTGTCCCAGAGTGGTCGGACACCAACCCGGAGGAGGCTGGGAAGAATGGGATGCCGCCGACGCCTACAACTATGAGGTCAATGCCGGGGATCAATCTGGTCCTGACTGAGATTGAGACATATGGTGAGTTTGTGGGAAGCAGGATGCTTTCCCCTTACGGAGGAGCTATTGTTACAACCCAACGTTCGCCCTATGACTACTACCCATTTTCGTTTTCTCCTACTCCTGACTTCGTCCTGCCACCTTCTCGTTCTTGATTACCATAAGCAGCCAATGTTCCAACGTTTCGGACTGATGATACGTTCCATACTGCCTCCATTTGATGTACCATTACTTCGGTCCTCATTTTGCCTCACGTTCTACACGAGGACTGGCACCATTACCCCTTTCCAGGTTTCTCTGTTATTGTAGTATGCCTTCTCTTTACCTCGTGCCAACCGGTTTCCAGACGGGTCCCCTTATAGGACCCTCTGGCCTCGTAGCACTCCTGTAACAGTATAGAAGACCTGGCCGTAGAACTACACACCTCAGCTAGTTCTACGTGAATACCACGTATCTCCTGGTGTTCCTCTTCCGTGGACCTCTCAAAGACTTAGGCTACTTCTGAGTGCCTGCTGCTAGGCTTTACCACACTATCAACTCTTGGTATTACCGGGAGAACTGGTAGCGTCGTAACACAGTGAAATGTTATAGGAAATATGTGTTCCATCAGCCGGCTTTATTAGTTGCACTGCTTGGCTTAAACTGGCAGATCAGGATGAGGATACTGTTACAAAATCTCCTTTCTCCACACCTTTTGCTCTCTTTTTGCTCTCTCTTTTGCTTGACTAGTGGCATGTGACTTCAGAATCACGTGACCCACTGCATGCGCTCAAGACCAGTGACCTCTGGCACATGACTGCATGTGACCCAGACGCATCGAGCACGCTATCTATCACTGATTGGGAACAGCCGAGTTCCCCAAGCCATCAAGCATGCATGCTGCTGCAGGTTGCACAGCCAAGTAGATCACTGATCTCAGTTGAGTTGGCAGCACTTGTATCTAGCTCTGCCTTCATTCGCAGATCGCCAATGGGATCTCCTGATAGATCCCCTGGACTAAATGTTACAACCCAACATTCGCTGTATAACTACTACCCGTTCTTGTTTCCGCCTACTCCTAACCTCACCATACCACCCTTCCATTCCTAGTTACCGTAAGCAGCCAACGTTCCAACGTTTCGGACTGATGATACGTTCCGTACCAACTCCATTTGATGTACCATTAGTTCGGTCCTTGTTTCGCCTCATGTTCTACACGAGGACCGGCATCATTACTCCCTTTCCAGTTTCCTCTGTTATTCCAGTATGCCTCCCCTTTACCTCGTGCCAACTGGTCTCCAGATAGTTCCCCTTTAGCGGCTCTCTGGCCTCGTAGCACTCTTGTACTAGTATATAGGCCTGGCCGTAGAACTATGCACCTCAGCTAGTTCTACGTGAATACCACGTATCTCCTGGCGTTCCCCTCTCTGGATCTCTCTAAGACTAAGGCTACTTCTGAGTGCCTGCTGCTGGGACTTTGTCACACTACCAACTCTTGGAATTACCGGGAAAACTGGTAGCGTTGTAACACTAAAGATGTTACGACGCTACCGCTCTCTAGGCGTGAGCCAAGATAGATAACCGTCAAAGAACTAGTAGCGAGCAATCAAAGAGATGCTCGAAGACTCAAGGAGACGAATACACCAAGAAATCAGGTATATTGCGTAGAATTAGCTGGGGAGCTAAGTTCTATGCCAAGGGGTTTATATACATCAGAGGCCGTGCTACGAGAGGAAAGGATTCCAAAAGGGGAATGGCCTCATGGTATCCTGCAGGCACGGTAATGAGGAGGCCTCATGGCGAGGCTATGCATAGCGGGAATAAAGGAAGGCAGTGTCAGTCC
>JBBPNB010000800.1:0-12218 GCA_038090635.1 Rubroboletus satanas | reverse complement strand
GAGGTCTAAGCTACCGTTACAAGAGATAGACTGCGACTACTTATACGAACCTGGAGTCCTAGGTGACTAAGCGAAATAGAACATGGTAGAAGGTCAGGGAAGCCTGACTAATGAAAGGAATGACGCGTCGAAAGAATACCGTGGAACGTCAGGGAACGCTGACTAAGGAAAGGGAGGACGCGTCATGAGAAGAAAGAAACTACGTCCTACGGGGTTCGAACAGTAGGACCGGTACAAGGCTCCGACGTTAAGAGAAGAAAAAGAGGGAAGACGAAAGATAGTACAAGTTGTAACAACAGGAATATGTGTGGAAAAGGAAGGGTGAGGGGCTAACTTCTAGAGAGGTCAAGGATACGGTCACAGTGTGGGCCCCATGCTTTAACGGCATATGGATAAGTGGTGCACATGCCTGTTTAGTGAATATATACACTAATACAGGGGTATATTCTGTAGTTGGTGACTGTACAGTTTGTAACTAATCCAGGAGTACAACCTATGGTTTAGCAACTATATATGCTGAACGAGTGATGTGCATACCTGTTTAGAGACTATATGCATGGAACGAGTGGTGCGCACATCTGTTTAGCAAACATGTATGCTAAAATGGGTGGTGTGCTCTGTGGCTGTGCTGGTGTGCATGCCCTTTTACCACACATGTACATTAAATGGGATGGTGCACATGCCTGTTTAGCGAACATATATGCTGAAATGGGCAGCATGCTCTGTGACAGTGTGGAAAGACAGCTGTCTTTCAGTGAGGAAGAATATTAGGGAAACCCCATGGACCCTATATGTAGTATTTCCAATTCCTTCTATTTCACATATGAACACATCTCACTTTAGTATTGCTCTGCCATATCATGCCTTGTGTTCCTGTTATCCCTGACAGATCTAGATTCTGATTCTGATCTTGCCTAATTAGTGCCATCCTAATATAGATAGTAAAAGCCTCCCCTAAACTACCTAGTTAGTATTTAAGTTCAGACCCTGCTGTATGCTTCTTTCCTTTAATCTTGATCTGCACCATTCTCCATGACATCCTCAATTCGCTGTGAAGCTTGATTGTCCTTTGTGTTACAACCCAACGTTCACCGTATGATTACTACCCGTTTTCATTCCCTCCTACTCCTAACCTCGTCGTACCACCTTTCCATTCTCCCTTACCGTAAGCAGCCAACGTTCCAACGTTTCGGACTGATGACATGCTCTGTATCGCCTCCATTTGATGTACCATTACCCCGGTCCCCGTTTCACCTCCTGTTCTACACGAGGACCGGTACCTTTACTCCTTATCCAGATTCCTTCGCTATCGTAGTATGCCTCGCCCTTACCTCGTGCCAACCGGTTTCCAGACGAGTCCCCTTATAGGGATCTCTGGCCTCGTAGCACACTTGTACTAGTATATAGGAACCCCGCCGTAGAACCTAGCACCCCAGCTAGTTCTACGTGAATACCACGTATCTCCTGGCGTTCCCCTTCCAAAGGATCTCTCTAAGACTTTAGGCTACTTCTGAGTGCCTACTGCTAGGTCTTGTCGCACTATCATCTCTTGGTACTACCAGGAGAACTGGTAGCGTCGTAACACTGACTCCTTACCAGGAAACCGACGAACACGGCCCTAATTTCCCTCGACCCCCTCCTGAGCTCACTGGCACCGAAGAAGAATATGAGGTCAGTCACATCATCAAGCACAAAGGCATAGCCCGTCGTTGCCGATACCTCGTGACATGGAAAGGATACCCCCTATCAGAAGCAACCTGGGAAGGCGAACAGAGTTTAGAATATGCCTCCGACGTCCTAAACGCTTATAAGGACCACCACTACCTCTAGTTGGGCATTTCCTCATGCCTTCCACTCACCCTCAATGTCATATTCCCATCCATTCGGATCGTCTTCCTTCTCCCCAATGACAAACTCTCTATGCCGCTATCCTCAATGAACCCTCCATCGTTTGTATACTTGATGCCACTATCGCCTCTCACTGCAACCTTGTCCTACTTGACCTCGGACAGTTATACCGCACCCTCACCATCCTCCAACAACTCCAGGAAAACCTCTCCCCTACTGGACAAACCATGCATGTCACTGCACTTGCCCAGTCAATTGCTGAAGCACGACAACAAACCCTCAACCTCTTCTATTGTAAACGTCTTGGGCCAATGGTGGACCAACTTAACCCAACTACCCTCTTACCTATCCTCGAACCCCTCCTCTCCACCCTCTCCCCAGCAGAACGAAGTATGTATTATCAATGCTCCCTCTCTTCCCAGAACACGTCCCACCCGGCATCAGACCAGAACCTATCCCCTCAACCATCACCTTCCTCATTGAAGAAAGACTCCATTCCAACCCCTTCCTTAACCTCTTTGACATCTCCACCCAAACAACCTTCCGGATCAATCCTTGACCCCTTTGTCCTTCCCCTGGGCCCAACTACCCACAGATCCATCTGCTGCTACAACTGTGGAACTGCTGGACACCTTTGTTCCAATTGCCTTTCTTACCATTGTCCCTTCTGCTGGAAGGCTATACCCGGACATCCTCAATATGACTGCCCCTGTCATTGTTGTTCACTCTGCCAACAACCAGGTTATCTCACCTCAGATTGTCCGTTTCAAGACAGTCTTGACAGCTCTGACCCAGACGCCTACGATGGGGACTTCTAGTTGAAGTCTAGGGAGTATGGTATCTCCCTCCTTAAAATGGAGCTATTGTTACAATCTATTGGTTCGGCCCATACCTGACTATTCATTTTCTTCTTCTCTTCTACAATAAACCTTGTTGACCCTTCATTCAACCCCGTAGATGGGTATTCCACTACTTCGGACCACCGTTTCTCTTCCCATGTTAATCTCCACAATTGACACCGCTTCTCTTCCATTAGATCTAACCTTCTTCTCTGTACCATATGGTCGGTTCCACCTTCATTCCTATTCGTTAGGAACCAACATAGCCTTGCCTCATGTTGTCCTCATGCTATGCCTCATATAGTCCTCAAGGCTCTTCCCCATTAGGAATCCTCTCGTTTTGTAGCATATTCTGTATCTATATAAACTCCTGGCGTAGAACCTAGCTCCCCAGCTAGTTCTACACAATATACCACGTATCTACTGGCGTAACCCTGGTCGGACCTCTCTAAGTCCATAGGCTACTTCTGAGTGCCTACTGCTATGTTCTCAGTTGACTATCTATCTTAGCATTACGCTAGGAGAGCGGTAGCATCGTAACAGCAGCTGTTCCCAATCAGAGAGCATACACAACACATCTGGGTCACATGCTGGGATGTGCCAGAAGTCACTGGTCTTGACAAGCACATGTTGGGTCATGTGATTCTGAGGTCACATGCCAACAAGGTGAGTGAAGGGAGGGGAAAAGGTGTGAAGAAAGGGGATTTTGTAACACCCAGGTCCCACCGCTGTGTTACTTTATCAATCGCCTTGTGGTGCTTCAAGGCATATTCTAGCATGTCAAATATTGAGTTCCAACATGTGCAAACATCCCAGAGCAAGAATGTTATGGCCATTTGGAGCTCAGCAAGGATTACCTTCCAAGCAGGCAGAATAGAAGTCATGGAGTGTACGATTTTGAACACAAGTTTTCAGAGCTGGTGAAATCTCCATTGTATCAAACAGTAGGTCAATTTCATATCTGGAACTCACTTTTGCTAACACTATCTTCACTGAATGTATAGTGCATGCTAGCTTACATTTTGCTTCTTCTGTCAATTCATCCTGCTCATCTGCCCAGCCTTCTTTATTATCAGGTCCAGTGTGCTCTTTGTTCTCATCTTTGTCTTCTCCCAGCTCATCTGATAGTCTATCCAATTCAGTACTTTCATCCTCCAACTGTTTTCTATCAAACTGACTAATTAGTGTTTTAGCTATTAGATTGATGACATGAAGGAAACAGTGGGTGTGGCTGGGTGGTTCTATAAATTTGGAAATCAACACACTTATCTCTTCTATCATCATGTCAATGTTGAAGGGATTATCACATGTCACTCCAAGTATCTAGTACTACTATCAATCCACTGTAAGTCCATCAATATACAAACTTATGTACCTTGTCTGTTAATCCAAACTCTGCTAGCATCTTCACAAACATGCTTGCTAATTCAGCTCCTGTATGTGACTAACATTGTGTTGGTACTGGATGCCCCCATCCATGGTAATGTACTCATCCGATCTACTTCAATGATGTTTAACAGCATCACTAGTAGTTTCCCCTTGTATTCCAAATGTACAGTAAATGCAACAAACACCTGATGGTTGGGTGATGTCCAGCCATCTGTTGCAAAATTCAGTCTGCCTGGACACTCCTTATACATAAGTAGTTATAAAATATTATTTAATATTGCAATTGTTATTGTACTCACCTGCAGCTTCTTAACTACTCTGTTGTGAGTGCATGTGAAGATCAAGCATGCATCACATGCCACAGTAAACCTACTGGATACATAGTGCTCTGACCTTCCTGTTTTCATTAACAATAAAAAGCCACAGTCTTCCACTATCGAAAATGGTCACAGGCTTTCTGCCACCCAGCAAACCAATTCTGCCCTGCTCAAATTACCATTAGTCTCCTCTTTCACCATGAAGAACAGAGACATACCTTATCTCTTGGTGAGTGTGTTGTCAATGTGAGTAAGTGAGTTTCTCTTTCCCCTGCCGCTGAAATGCAGCCATTATTGACCTGTCTTGTAGGTATTTACTCATCATGGTCGTCTGCACTTCTGTTGCATTCTTTGCTTCATCAGTCACAGCCAGAGGATTCAATCCTCCAGCAATTTCAAACATGCTTCTGCATGTTTCCAGTTGAGTGACTGTCTGTAGTGTTGAGGAACCGGCACACTGTGGCTTTGCATCCTCAGGCAGTACATTTGAACTCATGGGCCTGTCAGCCATTGACAACAATGATTTGTAGCTTTGGTTCAAAGAATGCCTACACTGGTGAAGTCCACTCTTTCATTTGTTTTTCTATGGACCATTCAAGCTAATGATACATTTTATTCATTCAATTGCACACCTAATTCTTCTTCAGGGCTGATGATTTCAATAGATGGAGATCGTATGTTATTGGACCTCTGACCTGAGATATTGGTACCATTGTCTCTGTCTGAGTCTGGTGTGTCCCCTGCTATTGCTTAATGGTTGGTGGATGCTGACCCCTGCAGTGGTACATCCGGTCCATTGTTGCTCGTGCCAGTCTGTTGGGTGGTATAAGCCTTTTTTGGAGCTGCCTCGTTCCTGTTTTCATTTGTGCACTTCCTTAATGCTGGGTGCAGTGTGTCAAGTGCTGCATTTGCTCTCTTAGTTACCTTTGACACACATTTTGTTGGTGGGGGGGGGACTGTTTGGTGTCATGATGAAGTATGGTCAGGTCTGAAAATTTCACAGCTTGATATTCCACCTCTTAGGTCTTAGCCTCCATTTCAGTGGCTAACCACATCATTCCTCATTAATGGCCACATGTATAGTCATTGTAATTAGATCTAATTTAAAGTTATTGTACGAGTACCCATGTGGGTATCTGTTTCAAGAATAACATCTTTACCTAAAACCAGAGAAATGTCACTTCAACCTTACCGAAGTGGAATATCTTGGCCTCGTCATGTCAAAAGACTATATTAAGATGGACCCCACTAAGCTCTCCACAATTAAAGATTGGCACCTACTGGAGAACATCTCAAAACTTTGCTTCTTTCTAGGTTTCTGCAATCTCTACCAGAAATTCATTCCCACCTTCTCTGACATTACCTGCCCCCTCCATAATCTCACCTGCAAAGGGTCCATATGGCAATGGGGTACTGACCAAGAGCATGCTTGCCATACTCTCAAGAATGCCTTCCTTCAGCAGCCCATCCTCCATACCCCTGACCTGACCAAACCTTTCTTTGTAATGACTGACACCTCCCTTACTGCAGGAGGAGGGGTACTCATGCAGAAGGATGGAAATGGTGACCTTCATCCTTGCTCCTACATTTCTAAATTGTTCTGCCAGGCCGAATGGAACTACAACATCTATGACCATGAACTTCTCACTGTCATCCTTGGCCTGGAGGAATAGTGTCATTACTGAGAGGGACAAGGAAAAGCCCTAGCCAAACCACACACAACCCAAGGACAAGCCTAAGCCTGTGATCAAGGGAAGAGAAATGGAATTCCAAAGCTAGGTAAGTACAAGCGCTATCTACTGACATATACTACTGCACTAACCCTATGCCCTAATGACTAAGTGAGTCTAGACCAGGCTAGACTGATGACATAACAACGATGTCACAGGAACAACAAATGATGTATGATGATGAAAGGGTGACGACAAAGGCTAGACAAGGTCAAGAGGGCCAGATCGTAAGGTAATGACTGGGATGAGATGAGTACAGGGAGCCAGCACGAGTAACAAGCTGAGCCGAGGATCAAAAGGGGAATAAATAACTGAAACACTATGGGACAAGCGGCAGAAGCTGCAGGGCGAGGACAGGAGACACAACTGACGAGGAGAAAGGCGGCAAAGACCGCAATAAGATAGGAGAGATAGTAAATACTATCTATGAATACTGATTGGGAAATGAAACGCGATGAGCCATGGCCACAAGGAAGTGGCAGAGAGCTGTGGGTGAGACATGGCAAGAGTGTAGCATAGTGCATACACAGCATAGTTGTTTCAATTACCTTCAAGGCACTGGACTACCTGTAACTATCCTCACCAACCACAAGAACCTCTTGTATTTCAAGCAACCTTGCAAACTCTCCTCCTGCCATGCCTGATGGCAGATATTTTCACAGGACTATGACCTCATCTTTACCCATTTTCCAGATTCTCAGATGGGTCCAGCCGATGCCCTCTCTCTCACAGAGACATTGTTAACACCTCAGGGGACAATGTGGCACTCCAACTTCTTCCAGATTCTGTCTTTTCCCACTCTCTCAACCTCACCATTGTTGAGAAAATTGCTGCCTCTACCAAGGATGACCTGCTTGTCACCAATGCACTTACTGCCATGTCCCTTGAAACCAGCCTTCTTTCCTGTGTCTGGTCAGATGACTGGTCTTATCATGGGACCAACCTGACCTTCCAGGGTCAGTTGTACATTTCTGAGGACTGTCAGGGCCCTCTTGTCTCCTCTATGCACAATGCTCTCCACGAGGACCACACCAGTGCTGCCTGCACTCTGGCCCTCCTCTCCCATGACTACTGGTGACTGGATATGTCCACCTTTATCCACCACTACTGTACATTGCCAGCTGTGCTGCCTGCCAGCAGCATAAAGTCACTACCCACCCCACTTGTCTCCCTCTTGTTCCCGTTTCTACTATGGCCACCCAGCCATTTCAACACCTTACAATGGACCTCATCTCCAGCCTTCCTACCATCCATTCCTTGGATACTGTTTTGGTTGTGGTGGACCACAGCCTTACCCAGAGGGTGATTGTCATTCTGTGTTCCAAGATGGTCTCTGCTGCGGACATCGCCTCCCTGTTCTACAAACATGTATTCCCTTGATTTGGACTTCACAACTGAGTCATATCTGACCAAGGTTCCCAATTCACCTCTATCTTTGCCCATGAACTCTTCCATCTCCTCCACTATAAGATTGCCCTCTCCATTGCTTATCATTCCCAAACTGACAGAGAAACAGAACAAGTCAATCAGGAACTTGAAACTTACCTCTGATTGTTCTGCCAAGAGAAGCCTGAGTCATGGCCCAACCTCCTCCCTATGGCTGAATTTCATCACAATTTCATGACTCACTTGACCACCAAACAACCCCCTTTCTTCCTGATGATGAGATATCAACCTTGTGCTTATCTAAAGATTGGACTGACCTCTGTTTCCCATCTCACCAATCAACTTGCTGAACTCACCTCTGCCCAAGAGAAAGCCAAATCCACTCTATCCAACTCCCAACAGATCATAACCAATAGGAACCAACACAGGTTCACACCCTTTACCATTGGGCAACAAGTATGGTTAGAGGCCACCAATCTCCCCCTGTCATTAAATCAAAAGCTATCTCCTAAATGACACGGCCCCTTTTCCATCAAAAGGGCCATCTCTGCAGTAGTCTATGAATTAAACCTACCACCGTCCTGGAAAATACATCTGGTCTTCCACACCTCTCTCCTCACCCCCTATACTGAAATCGATGATCATGGGCCTAACTACCCCTGACTGCCACTGGATCTTTCAGCTACTGAAAAAGAGTACAAGGTTAGCCACATAGTAATACACTGGCACTGCCTATTGTCACCAGTATCTTGTCACCTAGAAAGGATATCCACTCTCTGAAACTATCTGGGAGGATGAGCCTAGTTTTGAAAATGCTTCCAATATCCTGAAGGGATATAAGGTCATCCATCGCCTTTGATTCTCCATGTCGGAACCCACTGAACAACCACCTATCAAATACTCCCCTCCAGAACTCATTATCATTCCAGCTTCTGACATTGCCTATGCCCTCAGCTATACCTCCTCCCAACTCTTCTGGCTCCACAGAATATTTAATATCTACACCATAAAAGGCCTAACTGAAGCCCTTCATCACCCTTGTACTCACCAGTGCTTCTGCCTCTACTTGGACTGTCCCTGGTACTATTAGACCATAGTAGTTTTCCTTCCTACTTCCCCATCTGACTCTGCCCTCCAAGGTCCTGAGACTCTCCCTGTTGTGGGAGCAATGCATGCAGAGGTTTTAAACATGGGGCTGATCACTATGGGGACCAAGACTAGCTTGCAGGCTAACACTGAGCCTGACAAGGGGTAAATAAATAGAAGATTGATTGAGTTGCCTTAATATCACAGGAAGCTTTGAGGAGTGAAGATCCCGCAAGTGATACAAGTGGACTAAACTAAGGAATAGGCATTAGGACAGAACTGTATTTATAGAGATACTTCTATGGGCAGTGCTTCCAGAAGAGGAAGTGCTGAGTCCTCTATTGCCTCTATAAATGTCTCCATGATCAGGATCAGTACTCGGTGCCTATCTGGATCTGATCAGTGCTAATAGTCAGCACCTATCCAGGATCAATAGTGGCTCGGGAATGAGGCTGTCCTGGGACAAGTAGAGAGTGTGTACATGATCTGGGATTATGTTGCATCATGCTGGGTCATGTGCGATGAATGACCACGTGCCAGGGGACAGGTCATGTGATTGTGAAGTCACGTGCCAGTTGAGTGCAAGGAATGGAGGAAAAGGTGTGAAGAAAGAGAGTTTTGTAACACTACCCCCCCCCTCCCCTCCTAGGACTCGTACTCTGAAGGAGTTGAATCCTCTGAGTTAGGAGCAACCTCCATAAAGTTTTCATAGGGCTGGAATAATTGACTGAATACTTCTGGGAAAATACCCCTGAGCTGCTGTGGAGCAGCCATCTGTCACTGATGGAAATCAGCAATTCCGTCCTGGGCAGATTTGAGATGGTCTGTGGGCTCCCAGGTGTGGTCTGTCTCATCATAACCTTTCCAGTGGATGAGATAGTATACAGTAGCTTGTCCTTGACCAGTTTAGAGTCCTGGAGAGATGTGACCTTATACTGTGTGTAATCTTCATCATCAACCTCAATAGCATCTGGGTGAATCACCGGCTGATCTGGAAGAGCATCTATATGGGGTTTCATGCAAGAGATATTGATGACAGGGTGGATGTTGACCAATCTCAGCAGCTTAAGCTGAACCACATTGGGGAGGACCTTTTGGATGGAATAAGGTCCAATCCATTTCTGAAATAGCTTCTTTGTGGGGTATGGCAAAGATACATAGCTGATCAGTGGATAACCAAACCTTCTGGTTAATCCGGTACACAGGTGCTTTGGATCGAAGGTGGTCTGCCTGAGTGATCATGTGCTGACAAGAATCCTCCAAGGCCAGCACAACTGCCTTGTGAGAACTGAGAGCTTCTTGAGAGAATTCTCTGGTGAGAGTGTCTGAGGATCATTCAAATCCAAGACAAGGGGAGTACTTGTGAATAACTACAAAGGGAGTGGTACCAGTGGCCAAAGTGAGCGAGGAGTTGTGATGGAACTGGGTAAGCTTGATCCATTCAGCCCAGTCTTCCTGCTTCTTGACAACATAGGAGCAGAGGTACTGCTCCATGCCTTGATTGATTCTTTCCATTTGACCATCCATTTGTGGATGGTATGCTATAGACATTTTCTGCCTAATTCCGAGGAGCTGGCAGAGCTCTAAAGTGAACTCTGAGATGAACTGAGGTCTGTAATCCAAGATGACTGAGGAGGGGAGTCTGTGTTGACACTGTACATGGTCACACAATATTGTGGCTAGGTTTCTTGAGGTGATCGTGTCATGGCAGGGCATGAAGACAACCTCTTTAGAGAAATGGTCCACTATTACCGTGACTGCTGTATACCTAGAAGGGCCTGACAGAGGTAACTCCATACAAAGTCAATGGATATGTCTGCCCAGGCATGGGCAGGCACAGGAAGGGGGAGCATCTTGCCAGCAGGTGTGGAGGACTGCCCTTTGACCATAACATAGGTCTGGCATCCTTTGACATACACCCTGATGTCCTTGGTAACTCCTGGCCACGTAAAGTGACAGGTCAGGAGGTGCAGCATCCACATGAAGCCTGTGTGACCTGCAACTGGGGAGTTGTGACAAAGTCTGAGGAACTCCAAGCAGAGTCCTTTGGGAATGAAGGCCTTGCTCTTGGAGTTGGAGTAAATCACATCTGAAGACTTTCAGATAAAGTCTTTGGGCATGAGAGTTGGGTCCAAGGCTTCTGAAGCCTTGGAGAGAGCATTGTAGAACATGGACAAGAGCTCCACATGGTTCACAGAGAGAGTAGGGGAGAGGACCATAATATTCAAGTTATGGTCCTTGACAGCATCACCATGGTCCAGGTGATGGGAGAGAGCATCAGCATACCTGTTACTTGCACCAGACTTGTAGATCATGGGGTAATTGAACTTCTGAAAGACTTCATGCCAGTGGGCCTGGCATCCAGAGAGAGCCTGGGGCTTCTTCCAGTACTCAAGATTCTTGTGGTTGGTCCAGATCTCAAAATGAGGACAGCTGACCAAGTAGTGTCACCATTCTTCTAAGACATGGATGACTGCAAGCAACTCCTTGTCATAGATGGAGTAGTTGTGTTCTGTGCTGTTAAAAGAATGCAAGATGAATGATACTGGACGCCATAGGTCATCATCACCTTTGATGGAGAGCACTGCTCCAGTTGCAATGTCCAAGGCATCCATTTTCAACCGGATCTCCTTTTTCCTATCTGGATACATAAGAAGAGGTGCAGTCCAGAACTTGTCCTTGAGAGAGTCCATAGCAGACTGCTCTTTGTTACCCCAATGCCATGGGATGGTCTTCTTTGTTACTATATCATTAAATATGTCATTCATCATCTGTTGGAATGTGGGCAGTGAGTTGCACATTCCAAAATACATAACCATGGGCTCATAGGCCCCTATTGGGGTGATGAAGGCCCCTTTCCATTTATCACCTTCCTTGATCTGCACATTATTAAATCTCCATCAGAGATCCATAGTGGTGAATATATCAGCTTTGCATTAATGAATCAGTACATCTTCAGTGTACAATTTGGCTTGAACATGTTACAAACCAGCCCGGCTCTCCTATCTACTTTAGATTCTGCTCTTCCCCATTACCAATGACTTCCTTACAGCCTTCCTGTTCCATTTCTCCTGTTTCACTTTGACAGGCTTACAGCCTCTCTTCATGTACCATTAGACTGGCTCCTTTCCCATCTGACACAGGAGCCTGGCATTGCCTTCCCTACTCTGCTTCCATTGCATGTTTCATTGTGTGTTTCATCATACTTACTGGTTTCCTCAGCATATTCCCAATTGGAAACACTCAGGCCTTGTAGTATGGCACCGCCTGGTCTGTGCTCACCTTTGTATACCATTTAAGCCATGATGTCATAGTACTAGCCCCCCAGCTAGTTCTATGCAATATACTGCATATTTTCTGGCATATAAACCTGCTTGATAAGTCTTCTGGTTACTTCTAAGTACAGTGGCTCAAATAAGTGTCCCAATGTTGGGCCATTTTGGAAAGACTTGATATTTGCAAGAGAACTGAAATGTATTAGCTCTAGCCCTTGTAGGGTCATAAATACCCCTAACCCTTGCCCTGAATATGAGCCCTTAGTCATGTGATTTGGTTGCCATGGCACTGAGATATAACCATATTAAAATGACATGTCATTGGGACACTTATTTGACCATGATGTT
>JBBPNB010000799.1:0-12243 GCA_038090635.1 Rubroboletus satanas | reverse complement strand
CCGGATGCTTGACTCGTTGGGAACGATAGGTGCAAGAAGTACAAGAAGATGCATAAGAAATACAAGTTCGTGTCGATGCTGTTCTCGTCAGCAAGGGAAAGCTGTCATCTCATCGTTATACATGCATTCAACCTCACGACTTCTGAGCTACGGCTCTGTGTTCATTCCTTTCTTTGGAATGCTGCAAGTCCATGCGACTCGCGCTCTAGCTCAAGCATCGTCGCAGCCTCGGGGAACCTTGGTGTCAGTTTGACCTCGAATGGAACTGGCCGCCTATTCTCGTTGCGATAGAGTCAACCCTTGAGGAGAAATCACGAACTTGTACGTACACAACGAGACCATCCTCCACACATCCGTCGACGTCCATCGGGAGTGGTTTTCCTTGCGTGTCAGTTGCACGCTCAATGTTCATCGCCCAGAGGACCATGGCGATGTCGATGAACAACGAGTCATTCGCGACATGCCTGCCGACGCAAATACGTCTACCAAACCCGTACGTGAAGTGTCCCTCTTCCTTCAAGTCGGTTGGCCCCGGAGCGATCTGACCTTTCTCGTCTAGATAGCGTGCGGGATCGAAGTGCCCAGCGTCTTCTCCGTAGATCTCGGGGTCTCTGTTGAGATGCCAGACGTTTGCAATGACGATTGTCCCGGCGGGGATGAAGTGACCTTCATACCAGTCATCCTGCCAGTAGATGTCATCAGTGACCGCTTTCCATGACAACCCTTTCCACGCACCTCGATGGAGCGGTGTGGAAGTCCCACCGGATCCTGAAGCAATGCGTTAGTCTCATAAAACATGCTATATGAAGATTTCAACATGCCACAGGACGCCACCTCAATGCTTCTTTCGTCTGCGTTGCATGTCAATTAAATGCAAGGTCACGGGGTAAGCATGGGACTGACCATCGCACGAATGTACGGAAGGTTATCAAAGTCGGCGAATGTGGGGAGTCTATCACGTCCAACGACAGCGTCTAGTTCTGCCTGAGCGCGCTTCTGCGTCTCTGGATAAACCACCATCGCCAACATCCACCAAGCCAGGACGGCAGAAGTTGTCTCTGCACCAGCAGCACTAAAGAAATTAGGTTGTCAAAGGTAATGTATCGACTGTAAGAGGTGCAAAGTACATACTACATCGTTCCAGCCAGCCAAGAGTTCTCTCGCTCAGAGAGGCCATGTCTCTTGGCATTTTGAAGTAGTGTTGCTGTGAGGCTCGGGCGATCCTCTCCTTCTTTCTATCGAGAACTCAGCTTCGTCGATTGTCATGCCGGAAGTATATACACACCATTCGGTCCTGCACACCTCGGAAGAGGCCTTCAAACATTGCGGAGTCTGTAATGTACGACGCCTCCGCTTTCCGTCTCCATGGCGCTAGCCTAACATGACACAGGTGAGCTTCCGTTCAGCATTTCCGTGGTGACATTGCTCACATCTTTGGGAGATACATCATCCAGGGGAAGAATTCGACCAGATGAGCACCAGGAAGCGCAGCACGCGTCAGGCGAGAAACAAAGTCGTTGACATCTCTGACTGATTTATCGTTTCCCGAGATGATCGGAGGTTCATCGTATACCATGGTCATAATGGCAGATGCTGCTGTTCGGCGCAGATGACCATCCCAGTTGTCTGGTTCTGCCAGCAAGCCGCATGCCAGCAGCACACCTTCGAGGTGCTGTGTAGGATGGAAATGATGTACGATACCTTTGTTCAGACCTTCGTGGGCAGCTTTGCGGAGACGACGCCAGCTATCACCTGCATCAGCCTGACGGAATCATGGAAACGAATTTGAACATACGTGTCGTTGTACTGAGTGAACACGACTAGGAGGCCACCCGTCATGATATCCGAAGCCACAATGTTCTGTGGCCTGTCGGAGTATATACCTGCACGGCGATCGAGGAGATCAGCCGCAACTCTTTGCGAACTAATGATGACCATGTGATTTCCAGCTACGTTGAGGTAGATGATATCGCCTGGTAAGTTTTTCGGTGGTCAGACGCGATGACAGAGATGGTACACAGAAGCGAGAGGCAATACCGAATTTTTTTCGCAGGTCGGTGAATGTGGACCATTGGTTGTTGCCAGTGATTTGGAGGATATTTCCTAGTAATGGAAGGCCCTTTGGTCCAGGGGGTAGCTTCCGCAATGGACTACGAAGGTAGGTGACGAGTGCGTGGACAGAGACACCTGCGATGGCGACCAAGCACAAAGATTTGGATTTGTACGTTGCAATCGCGTCAACGACTGAGCCCATTGGGGCGTCCATACCAGGCCAGGAACTTGAAATTTGTGCCGACTCGGTCCATCATCTTTTGTACTTCATCCTACCTTTCGGTTAACATTGTGATCTGAACGATTCCCAAACAGTAGCGGGCAGCGGCTAACTCCATTTGACTTTGGTGTCCTCATCAATGCCCCACCCTTGGAGGGTTTGATAATAACCTATGCATATGACTCCCCGGCAACCACCGAGCACAAGAAGGATCTCTGCACACATTGACCCGCGCTGAAATAGCTGACAAAGCGTCTCGAATACAAGGGGAATGCACTGTTATATACATTGAACAAAAAGAAAAGTTCACAGGACGACCATACCCTGCAACCTGTGGACAACTTCTGGCGGCAATGATCAACTCCTGACTACTAACGTCACAGCAGGTCCCGAACTGACGGAACGACAGAGGCTTCGTGAGCCAAGTGGTAGGCACAGCACGGGGAAGCTCAAGATGGTTTAGGGGTGCTGGGTCATTGTATTGATCCATCATACTTGTGGATAGCAATATTACGCCTGCGGCTCGACAGGAGTGGTGTGCCGTGGACGTAATGTATCATGGATAACCTCAAAGCATGAGAAAACCATGCCAACCCGCAGGCAAGCTTTCAAAAAAAAGGCCCCAGGCTGTCCAAATTATTACGATAAATAATTACGTACTATAATCATACGGTGTGAAAAACCCGTAATGCATGCGAAAGCGGTAACCCCTGAAATCAACGACAAGGAGGCTCGCTTGGAAATGAACCAGTATCTGATACGTTAATACGCACATTATGAGTGTTCGATATTGTATGACCCGCAATCATTTATCGTAACAGTTTGGACAGGGCCTTTGAAAGCTTGTTGCGGCTTGAAAGGATTTTGTTGTCATTGTTATTATCCATGATACGTTACGTCCACGGTACACCACTCTTGTCAAGCCGAGGGTGTGGTACCGCTGTGTACGAGTATGGCAGCCATCAATAACGGCCCAATCGCCGGACTCACCATCACAAAGTCCCCGTGCTGTGCCTTGTTTATCCACTCCTGAGCTCACAAATGTCCATGTCTATATACCCACAACTGTTCACAGGATCAATTCAATATGTTCCCTGAGATCGCGAAAAGTTAAAACAGAGGTGGTGACTGTGTGCGGCCCGTGGCCATTTGTTTGCAATATGTGCTACTTCATCGTTTCGCGGAGCGGTGGAAGTCCTGCTACAACTTGAAATTCGTTTCTTGTTGTCTGAGAAAAGAACTGCTCACCCAAGATCATTAAAGGACAAACAACACAACGTGTGTTTACCTGCCAGAAGGGGCGAGGTCATCGTCTTCCGAAGGGCCCGTCTGCATAGAATAATTGCCGTGCTCTGGAACGTCGGGAACCCAAGTAGTGATGCACATCAACGATGCCACTGACAGGTATAGGAGGTCGTTCCCACCGGCGTAGATGGTTGGACTGGTTGTGTACATCGTCCACTTATGTCTGTACGCGGATGAGATGCACCCAGGTCTGTACTTGCAGCCGTCCTGCTCGTTTGAACATTATCCCGTTGAAGCGACGACAAGGTTACTAGAGGTGGCCTCGATCTTAGAATTCCGGGAAGAATCAAGTGGTGAAGGATCAATGATCGAGTCCTGATAGACAAGAATGTGTTCGTGATCAGTAATTATTATAGTCTAACACGCACTGCGTACCTCTCATAAGCCAGGACAGGTTTCAATGACCTTCGATCAATGAAGCACTCATAGTGGTATGTGTTTCTCCCCTGGCCTACGTTCGCGGGCCGTTCGAATATCCGGTTTCCTGATATTATGAGAAACTTACCATGCGCTCGCGAACAGATTCAAGAAGGCCGCCAAACTTATCACTGAATCACGCTCCACATGTCAGTCTTGTGCATTACGTTTCTACGGGGCGATGCTAGGGGATTGGTTTTGGATCAGTTAATAGGATAGCTGGATATAATGCGGACCTTCTTGGCAGGTAACGCATCCAAGGAATGAATTGGACCAAGTGAGCACCAGGCGGAGATGCGCAAGTCAACCGAGTCACATGATCATGCGCTCGCTTTACCCTGGGGATCTTGTTCTGATGCAATGGGCTCCGTTCCGTAGACCAAGTCCATGACAGACAACGTTGCACGTGTCCCAAGTGTTTGTCCCACTCCTCTGGGGTATTGAGAACTCCCTGGGTAAGGTGTACCGCTTCTGCATATTGTATCGGATGATAGCATTGCACAGCGGCTTTGTTAAAGCCCTCATGGACGGCCTTCCACATCCTGCGCCAGCTGAAACAAGACTTAACAATGGAGTATCCGAGATGGATGATAGTGACCTACACATCAGTGTATTCGATGAATACTATGACCAGATTGCCTGTCAGCAATTCGGCGACATAGTTCTTAGGTCTCCCAGATGTCTTGGTGACACACCGGTCAAGGAGATCAGCGACCACCTTGTGGGAGTTGAATACGATGTGAGGTTGTCCGAAAGCATTCAGATAAAGTAAGTCGCCTGTGTCGAGGTCAGCACTATTCTTAGGACGTGTAAACTAACAATGGTGTACCAAATGTCTGTTTCCATTCGGTGAATGCTAACCACTTTTTTTTCCCCAATTGCATGGCATTTCCAAGGATATGAATCCCGGTAGGGCCGGGAGGGAGCTTCCCCCAGGGACTCTTCTGTAATACCGCAAAACGAGGAGGACTGTCGTTCCAACTGCATTAAGAAGTGCGAGCCATAAGGAAAGGTGTGGAGGATGCATGCCGTGCAATCGTAGTACTACGCTTTGGGCTATGACATGTTCAAAGGAGAGCCCAGCCCATTCATCATATTTCAGAGATAACGCCCGCCCGCGGTAACCCACGTTTTGAAATCGGAAATGAAAACCACCCGCTGAGTTACACCGGGTTGATGCAGCATGGCAGGGGCTGCCATCTCAGGGATCCGTTGCCATGGCCCAAGAGTGGATTCTTCGTGATGAGTTCGTGGGCTGGGTAAAAACCAATGGTTGATAAAAGTTGTTGAAGAGTCCACTGCAGTGGCATCAGTGACGACATCGCGCGACATCGGCTGTGTAGTATGACAAGTACTACAGTATTTTTTTCCTTTTTCCTGATCAGTGGAGCATGCAATCTAAAGTTTTATAGAAATAGCAATCAAACAGTTCCCCTTCGCCTTCTATATTCCGTGGCTGCCCGAGTGCAGCACCCGGGATATTGAATCGGAACGAGTCAAAGATCTCCGTGAGTCTCACTTGTGGCGATATTTTCTCGAGTTTCCATGAGGGTTCGTTCGTTCGTTCGAACAAGGCTGCAACACGGAATTTTATTTATTCGTTCATATCAAAACATCCTGGTATGATTTAAGGTAGAGCTCTGCAGCATAAGTCAGTACTGTTCTGCCAGAAGGCTGCTTCGTGGTTGTTGTCCAGCTGCACACATGTCACCCTCTCATTCCACTATCATGCCTCTCGCTGGCTTGGGTCTATCCTCATGAACTCTCTGGGTCGCTGCCGTCGGCGCTGGTGTTTGGGTGAATAGGGCTCGAAAAATGGTTCGTCTCCCCCCTGGACCAAATGGTATTTTTATTTCTGATAATTTGATCATTGCTATCTAGCACTAACTCCGCGTCAGGCCCACCCATGGTAGGAAATTTGTTGGACCTCGAAGGAGACGCGGTCCATGTCAAGGCACGCCGGTGGTCCAAAGGGTGCAGTGATCGGTCTCCATCATGGTCATCTTGCTCCTCTACTAACTCATAACTCCCAGGTTCCGACGTCGTCTCCGTGACTACTCTCGGGCATACGACAGTCATCTTGAACTCGGCTCAGGTTGTTAATGATCTCTTCGTTGTTCGAGGATCCAATTATTCTGACAGACCCGATATGCCAATGCTGATCGATCTGTAGGCGGTTTATGCGCCCATCTAACGTACGAAGTCATAATTCGAATAGGGTCGGTTGGGACTGGACTTTCGCTCTAATACGGTATGGGCCCTGGTGGAAGGAACATCGCCGAATCTTCCATAGCCACTTCGATCTCACTATCAAAGATCACCGAAGGATCCAGGTCCCAGCAGCACATGAACTCGTCTACCTCTTGGAGCAATCCCCGACCAAGTTCCTAGATCATCTTGAGCAGTAGGTATCCATGTCGTGATCACATATTAGACTGATGTATTCATTCCTGATAGTTACACAGCCCGCATCATCATGCAGCGAGTGTAAGTATGCAACCTGAATGCTAGGTTTCCAATGGTTGCTGAACTCATGCACAGTTACGGGTACCACTTTGAAGATGCCATGACTGATCCATTCGTGCTCGTGAACAAAGCGGCATCTGAAACAACTTCAACCGCAACAGTTCCTGGGACCTTCCTGGTGGACACATTTCCACTGCGTGAGTAGTTTCACATTTCGGTGTTGTTCTTTGGTTATCACATCTCTAGTTAGATATGTTCCGGAGTGGATGCCTGGCGCTGGATTCAAGAGGAAAGCTCGTGAATGGGGTGCGCTACAGGAAGCAGTGGTAAACCGACCTTACAGTATGGTCCAAGAGGAAATGGTGTGTTCCTACTCGATGGATTCAATAGGTCCACTAAGCTCCCTGTCTTACATCCGCATGAAAGACAAAAGGCACGGCGAAACCCTGCTTTGTCACGGATTGCATTGAAGACCGGATCAACGGTGTTCGAAACTCACTTGAGGATGATGCGATCAAGAGCATGGCTGCTGTCGTCTATGCTGCAGGTAGGAAACCTATGTTGTGAGAGTGTTTCTGGCTAACCCTCAACACTTATTTAGAAAGTGACACCGTGAGTCTGGTCTATGCAGGTGCTCCGCGGACACTTTATCTCGGGGTGATTTCCTTCAGAATCTCGCTACGATGACTTGTTTCGTCCTTGCAATGGTCCTTCGCCCCAATGTTCAAAAACGTGTACATGCTGAGTTGGACTCGTTTCTTGGCGGGGAACGACTTCCTACTTTTGAGGACAAGGAAAGGCTTCCATACTTCCTGAACGTCTTTCGTGAAGTTTTGCGGTGGCTTGTCGTCTGTACGTCTTCACGAACCTCGAGCTCGATCCAGCTAACCCTATGAACAGTCCCGTTTGGTAGATGGTTCCCCTCGAATTGTAGTCTCAACCGACGCTTCAGCCCGCTTCAGCCATTCCACACCGCGCTACGAACTCTGACACCTACAAAGGGTACTACGTCCCAGCCGATGCGACAGTGGTAGGGAATAGCTGGTGTGTGGACATGTTTCGACTAGATAGGGAGCTCACCTTGTACGGACGACATTCAGGGCGCTTTTGCACGATCCAGAAGTCTATCCAGACCCAGAGAAGTTTTATCCTGAGCGTTTCGAACAAGAGAACGTACCAGACCCTATCGACTACGCCGCTTTTGGGTACGGAAGACGGTGAGTCGCAACTTGGATGAAGACATCTCCTTCTCACCTCGACTAGTTCGTGTGCTGGAAAGAGCATGGCACTCGATACCGTCTGGATAGCCATGGCCACGATCTTATCCGTCTTTTCGATCGACGCGCCGGTGGACGAGAATGGCACACCTGTGATGCCTAAGATTACGTTCCGCCGCTCCACAATCAAGTCAGTCTACACACAACGAATGAGAGCCCGGGACTTATGCCGTTTTTTGTTTTCTCAGCCATCCAGCCCCGTTCGACTGTACGTTCAATGTGAGGTCGTCGACCGCGCATGCTTTGATTTACCAAGAACTAGACTGGAGCGTAGTCGGAATGTGAGGTCATTGATGAAAATAGAATGACATGATATTATTGTTTTTCTCTATTTACTTCCTCTTGTAACTTGTACTGCATAGATTCGATGGCTATTTATCTCAATCGTGTCTCACAATGGCCCTACAATCCTCAAGGCCTCACGCTCGAATTGACGTCCGCATGAAGATGTTTAACTACTTTGAGGCTCCAAACCATAGTAAAGCGACCGCAAGCCATGTCGGAAATTACATACTTTGGCTGGTGGCACTGCGCACAGCAACAACCGTTCCAGCGGAACACGTCTCTCTCCGCTTGTGGAAAACAATAATCGAAGCAACAAGAAAAACCCTACAGCATCTGCCAGTGCCGGCACAGCGTCGATTCGCTTCGTTCGCATGAACGTTGTTTAATAGCAGAGAATGGTGATACAACGCCTTGTCGACAATCTACGCACCATCCTTCGAGTCAATGTGGTGACCACTTCTAATACGATACTAGTCGGACATGAAACTCACGGAACTACACTCGAGGACTCGGAGCCATGGTATCCGCGATTCTGTATACCAATTTGTCAGTCGCTGACTCCACCTTGGTTAAATCAAGTCAAACAGCCAAAAAGAAAGAGCGAAGAGAACAGCCCATCGTGGCTATACTATAGAGTGCCAGTTGCAACCTGAGTCTGAATATGATATCAGATTACTACCAAGGGGGCCCTGAAATTGGTCACCGGTCATCGCCGACGGACGGATGTTACTACTAGTCTGATCGGTTGGACACTCAGGGGAAACGCTTACATCCGCTATCACTACGATGGGCCGCGCTGTGAGCGACTTACTGCGGTCCCCCGGCGGTAGACGGATCTACTAACTTGAACCCGGTAGCATTGGGGTCGATGCGCAGTTGCCAGTTGTGTGTTGCCGCCGCTGTTGCGACTATTTTCGGTGCCAGTGTAGTAGTAGTGACTCACTTCCTTCGAAAGTTCCCGCGACTCCACCTCAGCCCCTCATGCACCGCAACCTCTCATAGGCCGATCCGGACGAGACTCGGAAACGAGGGGTTTTGCCGAAATGATGCCCGAGCAGGGTTCCCGTACTAATACTGAAGTTGAAGGTTGACACGGACAATTCGTTGACCGCGCCTCGCCATCGGAAAAGCCCTCCGCAAAAAAAAAAAAAAAAAAAAAAATATATATATATATATATATATATATAAAAACAAACACAATTTTGTGTATCAAGAAAAGCGAAAATACCCCAAATCACCACTGCGGCAGGCGGCCATCATCATTCGGCGTCAGTCTCAGCCGCCTTTTCATCCTTTCCAATGCGCAGGTAACACTCAGATCTGATAGTGACGTTCACCTGCCGCAACTTGCAGTGGCTGGTCACGCATGCCAGTGGCTCATGATCACAAACCAAACCGGCATCGGCTAATATTTTCACTACTTGATCTACGGAATGGGGGGCGGTTCTTGTATTCCTGTTCCAGATCTGTGCCGATGGATCAAAATGGATAAACGGCGTGTTTTCTTTCCTGTTTCGCCGATGGGTTTTTTTTTTTGCTTGGCTCCCTAACCGCTTGGCAGGCTGCTTTCCGTGACCCGTGAGGGGATGCGATGCAAACACGAACTTTTTTGAGGTCGTGGGACTTGTGACCAACTCATTCACGGATGTCTGGACTTTCATATCCTTCTCACACAGGCCACTTTGCACCAAGGTATGACAGCAGGTTGCGGGGTTAACCTTCTCACCTTACGTTAGAGTTTTGATTGAAGCTATTCTATTCAGCACAAACTGGTTGCCCCAAGGTACAAATTTGACTTTCAGAATCGCCACCCTCCGGCGAGGTCCATCACCTTATCTGGATCATATCTCTCTCTAATTCCCCTCAACCGCCGCAGGTTGTTTCCATACATATCTTCCAACGGGGTCCCGACAATAGGCAGGTTCGGGTACAAGGACGCATGGGCGAGCGATTGTCCTTCCGCCTCGGCATCGGCGCGGACTTGACGGATAGACTGTCTCAGTGCATCGTGCACGGCTTCATCTGATCGTTCCTCGAACCACGCGAAGGCGACGTTGAGCGGATAGTGCACGGCCGAACGGTCTGCTGGCCATGCTGAGGGCGGTCCATGGCTGAAATAGTCTGGAAGAAACACCTCGACAACATAATCGAAGAAGTGGCCCGAGTGATTTTGTTCTAGGTAACTCCCCCAGAACTTTTGGGTGGCCACTGTCAGTAAATACACTCTGCGGGTGCGCAGGATAATCTGACCTTTGTTTCATTGGCAATCTTTCCCAGAATAGATGGAGTCCAGCGTTGTATTGGAGCCACTCCTTGTATCCTGTGTGGATCGTCAACGCTCCGCGGTCGAATAGCTCGCTAGTACAACATACCGCCGGGGTGTGTTTCTAGGCTGACCTGCATTCAGAAGAGTCGCGAAAGACATCGTGGATACTTGGGAAACAGTATTATTGATGGCGAGGACCTCGTCAAACATGCCAACAGGTGGCTCCGGTGCGTTATAAAATAAGATTACTATTGCGTTCATCTGCAGTTTGGTCAATGTGATGCTCACTGTTTTGTCAATAAAACTTACGGATCCCTCGGCATACTCATATATGACGTTCATCGTCGCCTTGACGTCGCGAACATTGTCTGCAAAATGGGCGATGGCGTCATTGACGTGCTCGATTTCAGATTCGGGAGCAATGACTGCGCCTCCCTAAGAAGTTCTCAACATGGTGTTTTACTTACGACAAGGGGGACTCACCCATATCTCGGATTGCGGGAACACGCGAAGGGTGAACTTGGTCACTATACCCTGTAAATTGTAAGTAACTTTCGGAACAACTCGACTTGCGCGGGACACACAAAGTTGTTGAACCCTCCCTGCCCGTGTCGTGTGAGTTTGGGTTGAAAGCTTGCTTTCAATCACTGTCTGACACACCTTTAGTCCGAAGAAGAGATCGGGGTTAGTATCTGCGGATGCAATTGTGACCGTGCCATTAGGCAACACTATCTCGCATGACAGGAGGGTATCGATGGTTAGACCATGCTCATTGGTTGTCCATGATAGACCTAAACTGCGATCAACACCACGTTCCCGAAGTCCTCCGAAGATATTACCTCCTCCCAATATAAAGCCCGCAACGCCAACGTCATTCACCCGGCCTCCGGCGACGCTGTATCCTTTTGGATTGAGCAATCCATACACGTCGTTCCAACGTAGACCAGCTCCGATCTCGACCGTTCCTTCTTGTTCATTATGCTGGAGAGAATTGAAACGTGACATAGAGATATGGACACCCTCTGTCGAGGAAAAGCCGGGGTTCAGAGCATGACCACCTCCGGATACCTATAATCCTTATTGGTAAAGAATCTCTGACATGATAAAGCCACCTACAGCAAAAGGCGTATTGGTCCAGCCAAGAAGTTGGAGCTATGACAACGAGTCGCAAGGTGGTCACAGGTTATAATATAGATGTGACATACTATTATTCCAAGATCCCGAGGTGTTCCAGGTACAGCTGAACACACGGACTGCTTCATGCTCGAGTATGCCCAATGGTGAATGTCGGTATTATACTCGGACATTTCTTGCGAATAACCCATCAGTGAGCCCTTCGTGCAGCTACATGGAATACACACTAACCAGGCCAGCGCACCGCTGATGCAGCTGATATGGATTGGCTGATGACATTGCAAACAGGATCAACACTCAAATCGGTGTTCCTCTGTAGTGTTCCAGCCAAGAATAGAGAACTAAAGGCATCGAGGGGACCACGAATACCCGTGGTAAGGAAGGCGACAATGCCGATACCGAGAGCAAGACTTCCTGAGAGAGCGAGTGCCATGACTGTCAATCAGAAAGAAAAAGCGTACGAAGGAGTACTCAAAGGGTGAGTAAATATCCAAGTGGAAGAAAGGCGACGCATATTAAATGGCGGCTACAAACGTGTGTCATGCTGTTATCTGGCTCATTGTTTAGTGTCCGTATTGGTACCTTGGGCTCGGGGGGCTGAAGTCCCTTCCGCCTCGCAATTGCCCGTTTGGTGATGTTACTTACTATAACCTTGCTTTGGCGTGGTAGTTCGCGGTAACCCCGGGAACTACCATGCTAATCTAAGCCAACATCAGAGCTATCTGCGCGTTGAAATTCCTGTCGGAAAATAGTATTTTAGTGGATTCCTGTACATAGAGTTAGCACAAGAACTTTGCTGTGGCGGAGGCAGGTGAGGCGGG
>JBBPNB010000798.1:0-12265 GCA_038090635.1 Rubroboletus satanas | reverse complement strand
ATGGTACATCAAATGGAGGTGGTACGGAACATGTCATCAGTCCGAAACGTTGGAACGTTGGCTGCTTACGGTAATGGAGAATGGGAAGGCGTTATGACGAGGTTAGGAGTAGGAGGGAATGAGAACGGGTAATAGTCGTAGGGCGAACGTTGGGTTGTAACAACTCCGGTCCTCGTTTTGCCTCATGTTCTATACGAGGACTGGTACCATTATTCCTCATCCAGATTCCTCTGTTATTGTAGTATGCCTCCCCTTTACCTTGTGTCAACCGGTTTCCAGATGGTTCCCCTTATGGGACCCTCTGGCCTCGTAACACCTCTGTACCAGTATATTAGGACCCAGCCGTAGAACCTAGCACCCCAGCTAGTTCTACATGAATACCACATATCTCCTGGTGTTCCCCTTCCACGGATCTCTCTAAGACTTTAGGCTACTTAGGAGTGCCTACTGCTTGGTCTTTATCAAACTATCAAACTCTTGGTATTATACTAGGAGAACTGGTAGCGTTGTAACAGACCCCATTAAACTAGACGGAATCACCTCCTGGCTCACACCCCTCAAAGTGAAGGACGTCCGATCATTCCTTGGCTTTGCCAATTTCTACCAACAATTCATTCCTGATTACTCAAACATCGCCCAACCTCTCATCAACCTCACCAAGAAAACGTCCCCTTGGGACTGGTTGTCTACATGCCAGGTAGCCTTTGACACTCTCAAGTCCCTCTTCCTTTCCAAGCTAATCCTCCGCATGCCCGACCTCTTCGCCCCCTTCACCATTGCCACTGACACTTCCAAATCTGCTTCAGGTAGCATCCTCCTCCAGACCAATTCCAATGGCGATTGGCACCCCTGCTCCTATCTCTCCCAATTCTTCTCTCCCGCTGAACAAAACTATGACATCTATGATTGAGAACTCTTAGCTGTCCTGCAAGCTCTAAAGACGTGGCGCCACTACCCCCATGGCTCCCCCTTTCTGGTGCAAGTCTTCACTGACCATCGTAATCTTACATACTTCCAACAGCCTCAAGCTCTCAACCGTTGCCAGGCTCGCTGGCTCATTGATCTCACTGACTTTGATCTCAAGATGATCCACATCCCTGGCTCTCTCCTCTCCAGACCTGATATCCTCTCATGCCAACTGGACTGCCTTCCTCCCTCTGACACTGACAATGAGGGTGTTATCCTGCTACCACCTTCACTCTTCATCTCCATCATTGACACTGCTCTCTCCCATTGGATCCAGAGCTCCTCTGCAGCCAACCCCCTTGTCCTCCAAGCTCTCCAGTCCATGTCGGATGAGATCTCTTCCACCTTCCACTCCCATCTTTCCGACTGGCAACATGACGCAGATGTCCTCACTTATCAAGGCCACACCTATGTCCCTGCTGATGACGATCTCCACTGAACAATCATTGCTCACTGCCACGATCACCCCATGGCCGGACACTCCAGCTATCTTAAAACCTGCCAGCTTGTTGCTGCTGATTTCTGGTGGCCAGGGCTTGCAACTTATGTACACCACTATGTCAAAGGTTGTGCCTCCTGCCAGCAGCATAAGGCCAACATGCACCCCACATCTCCTCCCCTCATGCCCATTGTGTTACGACGCTACCGCTCTCTAGGCGTGAGCCAAGATAGATAACCGTCAAGAATGTAGCAGCGAGTAATCAAAGAGGTACTCGAAGACTCAGGGAGATGAATACACCAAGAAAGCAGGTATATTGCGTAGAATTAGCTGGGGAGTTAAGTTCTATGCCGAGGTGTTTATATACATGAGAGACCATGCTACGAGAGGAGAGAATCCCAAAAGGGGAATGGCCTCATGGTATCCTGCAGGCACGGTAATGAGGAAGCCTCATGGTGAGGCTATACATAGCGGAGATCAATGAAGGCAGTGTCGGTCCTAAGAATAGGAAAGAAGAAGGACTGACCATCTGGTAAGAACAAGGTTAGGTTTACACAGGAAAACACTGAGGAGATCCAAAGAGATCAACCAGAAAAGGAAACGGTGGTCCATAGGGGCGGAATGCCTGTCCACGATGGTAAGAAAGACAATGGAATGAAACGGTAACCGCGGAGTGTAGGATAAGGATTTGAAAACAGAGCCAAACCATTGGTTTGTAACATCTCCCATCGCCCAGATCATGGCGACGCTGTGAAGGACCACAATGCCAACGTTATGGTCCTTCCCACCACTCTCTTCGTGAATCATGTGGAGCTCTCGTCCACATTTTACAATGCTCTCTCCAAGGCCTCAAAAGGCTTGGACCCAACCCTCATGCCTGAAGGCTTCATCCAGAAGTCTTCGGATGTGGTATATGCCAACTCCAAAGGCAAGGTCTTCGTCCCGGAAGCCCTTTGTCTGGAGTTGTTCGGACTTTGTCACAACTCCCTGGTAGTAGGTCACGCAGGCTTTGCGCAGACACTGCACCTCCTTACCCACCATTTCACATGGCCAGGAGTTACCAAGGATGTCAGGGCGTATGTCAAGGGATGCCAGACCTGTGCTACAGTCAAAGGGCAATCCTCCACCCCGGCTGGCAAGATCCTTCCTCTCCCTGTCCCTACCCAACCTTGGACAGACCTCTCTGTCAACTTCGTTATGGGGTTTCCCCCATCAGGTCCTTCTGGGTTCACAGTGATTATGGTCATTGTCAACAGGTTCTCAAAAGAAGTAGTGTTCGTGCTGTGTCATGACACCATCACTTCGAGAAACGTGGCCACGACCTTCCGTGACCATGTTTGGTGTCAGCATGGACTCCCCTCCTCAGTCGTCTTGGATCGTGGACCTCAGTTTGTGTCAGAATTTACATTGGAGCTCTGCTTGCTCCTAGGTATAAAGCAGAAAATGTCTATGGCATACCATCCTCAAACAGATGGTCAAACAGAAAGAATCAATTGAGGCATGGAGCAGTACCTTCGCTCCTACATAGCCAAGAAGCAGGATGATTGGGCCGAGTAGATCAAGCTCACCCAATTCCACCACAACTCCTCCCTCACTTCGGCCACCGGTACCACCCCTTTTGTGGTCACCCGCAAGTACTCGCCCCAGCTCAGTTTCAAGTGATCCTCGGACACCCTCGCAGGAGAGTTCTCTCAGGAGGCTCTCAGTTCTCACAAGGCAGTTGTGCTGGCCTTGGAAGATTCCCATCAGTGCATGATCACCCAGGCGGATCACCTTTGGTCTGACGTGCCCGTGTACTTGGTTAGCCAGAAGGTTTGGCTTTCCACCAATCGGCTAGCTTTGTCATACCCTGCAAAGAAGCTCTTCCAAAAATGGATTGGACCTTACGCCATCACCAAGGTCCTTCTGAATGCAGTTTGGCTTAAACTGCTGAGATCGGTCAAGATCCACCCCATCGTTAATGTCTCCCGCATCAAGCCCCACATAGATGCTTTTCCAGACCAACCGGTGATCCGTCCAGACGCTATTGAAGTGGACGATGAGGGTTACGCACAATACGAGGTACAGTCTGTCCATGACTCTAAACTGGTCAGTGGCAAGCTCCACTATCTTGTTCATTGGAAAGGATATGATGAGACAGACCGTACCTGGGAGCCAGCAGACCACCTTAAGTCTGCACCTGATGCAGTCGCTGACTTTCATCGGCACCGGACGGCCGCTTCACAGCAGCTCAGGGGTATCTTCCCCCAAGTCTTTGGTTGGTTATTCCGGCCTTATGAAAACTTTATGGAGGTAGTGTTACAAACCAATGGTCTAGCTCTGGTCTCAAATCCTTATCCTACACTCCACGGTTACCGTTTCATTTCTTTCTCTTTTCTACCATCGTGGACGAGCGTTCTACCCCCTATGGATCACCATTTCCTTTCCTGGATTGATCTCTCCAGATCTCCCCAGCGCTCTCCAGTATAAAGCTAACCTTGTTCTTACCAGACGGTCGGTCCTTCTTCTTTCTTATTCTTAGGACCGACACTGCCTTCGTCTATCTCCAATATGTATAGCCTCACCATGAGGCTTCCTCATTGCTGTGCCTGCAGGATACCATGAGGCCTTTCCCCTTTTGGGATCCTCTCTTCTCGTAGCATGGTCTCCCCTGTATATAAACCCTTCGGCATAGAACTTAGCTCTCCAGCTAATTCTATGCAATATACCTGCTTTCCTGGTGTATTCGTCTCCTTGAGTCTTCGAGCATCTCTTTGATTGCTCACTACTAGTTCTTTAACGGTTATCTATCTTGGCTCACGCCTAGAGAGCGGTAGCGTCGTAACAGGTAGCCTCTGACTCATAGGTGCTGATGACTTGTTCGGAGTATGAGTCCTAGAGAGGGGGTAGTGTTACGAAACCCCTTTCTCCACATCTTTTTCCTTCACTTTTTGCCTTGTATTTCACTTGACCAGTGGCATGTGACTTCAGAATCACATGACCCACTGCATGCGCTCAAGACCAGTGACACCTGGCACGTGACCTAGCATGTGACCCAGGTGCGTCTCAACACGTACGCATCGAGCACGCTACCCAGCACTGATCGGGAACACCTGGTTCCCTGAGCCATCAAGCCATGCGTGCTGCTGCAGGTTGCACAGCCAAGAGACTGCTGATCTCAGTTGAGTCGGCAGCACTTGTACCTAGTGCTGCCTCCTTTCACAGATCACCGATGGGATCTCCCGATCCGATCCCTTAGACTAAAGAGGAAGTCATCAGATCCAGTCAAGCCAGCTCATATCTGTATATGGTAGCACTGCCAGAGAAGCAGGGCCTATAAATACGGGCTCCGCCTAAACACCTCTTCTTTAGTTTAGTCCACTTGTATCTACAGCAGGATCTTCGCTCCTCGAAGCTTCTCCTAGATATTAAGGCAACCCATCAGTCTTCTTTTCATTTCACTCGCCAGCCTTGGTGTAAGGCTGCAAGTTAGTCTCTGGTCCCCATAGTGGTCGTCATTCGTGACATCCGACTCTACGGCATTGCTCCCGCAACAATTGTTGTTGCAAAGTAGAGGTGAAGCAGTATACTGTCACAGCTCCAACCCAGCAAGCAGCTCGTGTATCCAAATGAGCTCCTGTGACACTTCCAAGGTGGCAACAAATTTGGCCTTGCAGGTGGATAGAGTAGCCAGCAACTAACGATGCAACCACCAGGACACCAATCTGGACTCTAGTGAGAGGCAGTAGCCACTTGTAGAACATCTTGTGTCAGGACAGGAAGCATAGTCACTGTCACTGTAGCCAAGTAATCGCACAGTGTGTTCACCGCTGAGGACAAGTTGTAAAGTCCAAGTACCCTTGAGATAACAAGCAACACGTTTAGCTGCCTCCCAATGAGTCTTTCCATAGCAGTCCAGGAAGTGGCAAAGCTAGTTGACGGCAAAAACAACGTCCAGCCAGGTACCTATTGCTATGTACATAAGGGAGCCAACAAGCTTATGGTAAGGGGTATGTGACATGGCTTCCCACTTCTTGTCTGTCTGAGGTGAAGTGGACTTGGATAGGTAAGATTTGGACTCCAGGGGGGTCAACACAGGATAGGCATTGGCAAGGCTGAACTGCAAAACACTGCAATCAATGAGTGTGGTTTGTGAAAGTGCAATGGTGTGGGATGGGCGGTCATGTTCAATGGCTATGCCAATATGGAAGTATGCAGGGCCACTGTTAGAAAATGTTATGAAACCCCCTTTTCCCACACCTTTTTCCTTCCCTCCTGCTTACTTGCTGGCATGTGACTTCAGAATCACATGACCCAGCACGTGCTCGTCAAGACCAGTGACCTCTGGCATGTCCCAGCATATGACCCAGATGCATTGCGATATGACTGTGTCATGTATGCTCTCTCTTGCTGATCAGGAACAGCCATGTTCCCCAACCCATCACCCATGCCTGCTGCTGTGTTGCACACAGCCAAGTAGGATGCTGATGTCAGTTGTTCAGCAGCGCCAGCCATCAGCACTGCCTCATCTGCTGATACAATGATTGGATCTGATTGGAGATCACCAATAGACTAAAGAGGCAGACAATAGAGTTGGGGCTTCCTGATCAGGAAGCACAGCCCAGGAAGCAGGGCCTATATGTAAATATGGTTTCCACTTTAACACGTCTTTCTTTAGTTTAGTCCACTTGTATTGACAGTGAGATCTTTGCCCCTCGAAGCTCCCCTTAATATTAAGGCAACTCAATCACTCTTCCTTCTTCCACACTTCACCAGGCTTGGTGTAAGCCTGCAAGTTAGTTCTGGTCCCCATAGTGGCCACCTTCGGGTTAAAACCTCTGTGTGCATTGCTTCTGCAACACTTGGACTAAACTATCATACACTATCCGGACCATAGGGTTTACACAGAACCCCCACCACCCATCCCTGCTTGCCACCCCTCTCAGGGTCCCCTCACAGGTTTATCCCCATAGGTTCCAAGGTCTTGATTTAGACCCAGGCATACATAGTTCCCTTGACAGGAATGAACAGCTGAACAGACCACCAGATTGATCTTGCCTAGTGCAGCTTCCTTCGTTGCCTCTTGAAGCCTAGTACTCCCACGGAGAAGTACCCGCGCTTGCTCTGTGTCATGAGTAGACTTCCCTTGATCATTGCCATGAAGAAGCTCTCTGTGTCAAGAAGATCATCACTAGATCGTTCCCACAGACATTTCAGTCTGTGTTGTGAAGATCATTGTTTTCAGTATTCCCACAAAGCTGCTCTTCCTGTTGCGATCCCGCCCTATCATCCACCCATGGAATTCGGTTCTGTGTTGGCATCATCTCCTAGGCGAAACCCTCGCCCACTATCCATCCTGATATGTCTGGTAGCTCAGCAGGAATGTGCACCCCTGTCCCTTCAGGGCATGCCTCCTCCCCCTCCAATGTTTCCACCTCCCTTAATGACATCACCGCCTCTCTCACTGAGCTCTCGCTCAAGCGCAAGGCGGACATCACAAAGAAGATTGCCAATCCCAGCAAATGGAACAGAGACAGGTCCACCTTTCAGCTATGGTAGATCTGGTTATATCTCTGGGTTGACAAGCAGACCTGGAAATCCGACAAACTCAAGTGTATCGCTGTTCTCTTGCATTTTGAAGGCAACACAGAGGGCTTTACACTTTCTACCCTGGAAAAGTACACAGCAGAAGAGGAAGACTACGTCCTCAATGCAGAAGGAGAGCCCATCACAAATAAGGTTGGCACTGCAGCCTGGCCATCCTGGAACAAGCTTCAGAAAGATGTCAAGGACTACTTCCAAATTGAAATCCTTGCACATAAATCCCTCTGCGCCCTCAAGGAACTCAAACAGAAGGGTACTTCAATTGACAAATTCATCCAGAGCTTCAACAAGCTCTTCCAGGAATCGCAGATCAACTAGGGCCACAGCATGGAGATACTGAAGCATGTGGTAGACTTCAAGATCTACCATCATGTCCAGCTCCACCATCCTCTCACAGAGAAATCCTACACTGGTTTCAAGGAGGCCTGCAAGAATGCAGGAAGAACCTTCAAGCAGATCACTTGTGAGCAAGGAGCTAGTGCACAAGAACGCCCTTTGTTCTACCCCTGATGGGCTCCTTTCATCACCCTGCTCAGCACCCTTCCTATGCACCTCCCACTGGGGGACACCATCCTTACCATCCCCTGGGTTGTGTTTCCCAACCCTGCTTCACCCCTACCAGAGTATAGCCTGGATGTGGTACTCCTATGGACATAGGTGCCCCTGTTCCAGACACAAGGAAGGGTTGGAACTGTGACAAGACAGGACACCTGTCTCAACAATGCAAGCAACCTCAGCATGTGGTACCACAGGTTCACTTCCAGGAACCAGGCTATGCCTTAGCCAAGGCAGAGGCCTACTGGAGAGACCATCTCAGATCTGAGGCAGATGAAGAAGTCAGTGAAGCTTTAAAAGGTCACAGTCCATGAGCAATGAGAGTGCTCCTGGACTAGGTATATGGTCAATGACTTGGACTCAGGACCCAGATGACTCTAATTTATTTCAAACACACTTCTTAGATAGCCTGAGCAATAAGTTATTCTCACCTACTGTCTCTGAAAAAGTCTCTTGTGAGATAACCTCAGGGACTTTAGATGTATTAATTGCTCAGGCATGCATCTTGAAACCTCCCCCTATCCCCAACTCCAGTCCCCTCATCAAAACCCCTCGGAACTCTGGCCTGTCCTTGATACAGGACGTATGCTTCACAGGCAAGTCCCTCAACAGCTACTATACTTGTACAGTTAAGGCCTTGATCGACTCCAGTTGTACAAATACATTTGTCAACACAGAGTATGCAGAGAAGCTTGGACTTCAGACTGTGGACATTCTGTTCCTGGTCCTGATTAGGAATGCTGATGGCACCAGCAACCATGGAGGTGCCATTACAAAGACGATACCCATGATCATCCAGATCAATGGGCATTACAACATTGTGGACATCTATCCTTTTCCTTTAGGAACTGACAAGATGTTTATCGGGTATGATTGGCTTTCGTGCCATAACCCTGACATCAACTGGGTTGAAAAGAAGATATCCTTCCTCCAATGTACTCTGGACTGTTAGCATATCAACCAGGTGGTGTGTGGGGCAGAGAATTGGACTGTCCACATCAAGGACAGCACCAAGGCCGTGGTACCTGAAGTCTACCATGACTTCCTCAATGTCTTCTTGGAGAAAGAGTCAAACTGAATGCCAGTCTGAAAGGCTTGGGATCATGCAATTGATCTCAAGTCAGATTTTGTGCTAAAGAAGGTCAAGTGATCCCCCTCTCGGATCTCAACATGGATGCACTACAGACCTTTGTTAAGAAGGAGTCTGCTAAGGGGTATATTCACCCCTCGAAATCTCCACAGATGAGTCCCATTTTCTTCATCCTGAAGAAGGACGGAAAGAAGCAGTTGGTAATGGACTATTGTTACCTCAACAAAGGCACCGTCGAGAATGCCTACCTGCTTCCCTTAATCTCCTCTCTGGTAGATCAGCTTAAAGGTGCCAATATGTTCACCACCATGGATCTCTGATGGAGATTTGACAGAATCTATAGAAAAAGGCAGAGATGCCCAAGCTATAGTACATTAGCTACAGGTAAAATAGAGAAAGAAAAAGACTCACCTCAGCTGCTGCCAGAGATGGCAGTAAACGACTGAGGTATGTCTTAGTAAGAATGTGACATATACTGTATGTATGTGTTGTGGACAGAGGTATACTTGTCTTATGTTATATGTAACATCAGGTAAATAGTCCAAGTAAAGTAGCAGCTGATTCTGAATGTTCTAAATTCGGAAGAGCATAGGAAAGTTCTGAAACCAGTTCTAAAACAGTTCTGAGACTGTTCCAAGATGACAATCTCAGAACCCTCGGAAGAGCGTGGGAAAAAATCTCGGAATGCTTTGGAGTGGTTCCGAGTCTGTTCCGAGTCTGTTCTGAGATGACAATTTCGGAACCCTCAGAATAGTGTGGGAAATATCCTCTGAATGCTTTGGAATAGTAGGGCCAGAATGTCAACTTGGAATGGTGGTTCTGGGGTCGGAAATGTCAGAACAGGAAAGACTCAGGATTGGATTATTGTTGAATACTGTCACTCCCACTCGAGTATAACCATAGTCCCATAGCTTTGATGAACTTCCAGTGCTAATCCCTCACAAGTGGTTTTGTGAGTATGTCTGCTACCATGTCTCCAGTTGGAACATAGCGAACAATTGCCTCTCCCTTTCTGACAAGGTCATCTCTCATGAAGTGGTATTTCTGTTGGATATGCTTGGTTTGTGCTTAGAACTGTGAATCACAGCATAGAATGATGGCAGCTTGGTTGTTAGAGAATAGTTCCATTGCACCTTGTTGCTTGTGTCCAATTTCATCAAAGAAGGTCCATGTTATGGTTACATCCTCCCCTACTTTATTTCCTTCTGACAATCCCCACTCACCCATTCGTACCCTCAGAAGGGAACTCCTCAATGAGCTGTGTAACCTTGAACATGAGGACCTCATGCCAGAGGACCTCTGGGATGAATTCATGACCTTGGACTATGTCGCACCTGAAGACAGGAATCTCCAGGGACTCTCCAGGGATCATTTCTGATTTCCTTTTATGTAACATTTCCAATTAGTGTATTTTATACGTGGAGACACCTCACTTCGGCAGTTACCATACTTATGTAATGCCTTGTGTTCCCCTCACTCAGACAGATCTAGATCCCAATCTCAGATCTCACTCAATATAGTGCCGCCCTATATAGGTAGTAGAGGCCCCCCCTAAACTACCTAAGTAGTATTTAAGTTCAGACCCTGCTGTACTTCTCTTCTCCCAATCTTGATCTACGCCATTCACCATAACAGTCTTGATCGCTGAGAAGACTGATTGCCACTTCTCTTCTAATCACTGCTTCTATCATCACACATCTTGTGATCAGTCTTAGCCTGAGGTTAACACCCAGCGCCTAAGTTTTTGTCCTAGAAGGGTACCATTCCCTAGGCATAGTACCACCCGTTGGGAGCCAGCACACTTGTCCTCCCGGTGAAGGACCACTTCATATGCAGAGTGCTACATGGATGGCCCCATGTATACATCAGGCTAGTGTAGGCGCTTCAGAGGGAGAAGGCTAGTGTACTAGACCTCCACTAGTCACTGCTCTCAAGCATCCGGTGCCATCACCTTGGGAGTTCCCATTCTTCCCTAGTGATACGTGTTGAGACCAGCCCTCCCAACACTCGTTCTCCAAGCCAACAGGAGACTTCCCCAGCATACCACTGCAGTTGAGATTGTTACGGTCCTGCGTAACAAAAGATCAAGATTCTTTCTCATTGGTGTTACCATCACCCAACACCCCTCCATTCTGGCTACCAGGGTAGCCATCATTCGTCACCATGCACCACATCAGCCTTTCTCAGATTCTTGCAAGAGATCCTGAAGAAGACAAGGAAGAGAGAGTAGCCAGCCCAGTTAGGTCTACCACTCATTCTCAATTTGCCACCATACCAGAACATACATCATCAAGAAGGATCTCTGGTTCTTCCAGGGCCACCACTCCCCCACCAGCTCATTACCAACCTCCCCCGCCTGCTCATACATTTCCCACCCCTTCCATCTCCCACCCCTTCCATCTCCTGTGCTTCCTCAGGTGGTCCCCCCTATCGGCCGGAGACTCCATTGGCCATTCCTACCCAACTGCCCACATCAGTTGCGGAAGGAGGAGAACTTATTGAAGTAGATTTCCCACCCAGGAAGCCTGCTCATCCATCCCAACCCCCCGGTAACCCCTCTAGCCCAGGAGGATCAGACCCCTTCCCTTCAAACAACAACAACAACAACAAAGACGACATGACTGGAGAGATTAAAGCCACCCTCTCAGAGGAGTTCTCGGAAGAACCCCAGGATGCCTACAAATGGTTGCTTACCATGAAGGGGTACTTCACCCTTCATGAATTGAAATATACCAACACAGCCAAGACATATATCTTCCTTAACCAGATGAATAAGGGACGAGGGAAGGCCTTTGCTGAAGCTTGGCTTGCCAAGTTAGCCGACTCAGCTGAACTCGGTGTTGATAAAACCCTAGAGAAGATCTATACGGCCTTTGAAATGGCATTTTCTCCCTACAACAGCACAGAGTCAGCAAGGGTCAACCTTGCCACCCTCATGCAGGATACTAGGTCTTCTCGAGGCTTCGAGAAGTTCATTTTAGACTTTTTGGTTCTCGCAGTCCGGTCCAGACTCAATAAACAAATCCATGCGCTCAAAGAATGGTTCCTTTGAGGAGTTGACCCATACATTGCCCTTGAATTGACAAGGCTCAAAACCTTCAAAAAGGCCAAAGACATGGAGGAAGTTTATGAAGCCACGGCTGATGCAGAATCTGGGCAATGACAAATGAACTGCCTCAAGAAGAGAGCCGCCCCTGCCTACACAGCCCAGCATAGACACCATGATCCCAACGCTATGCAGGTGGATTGCCTTACCATCTCTTCCGTAGAATGAAGCCGACTTCGTAAAACCAGAGAATGCTTCGTTTGCAAGAAGAAGGGATGTTATTCAAGAAACCACCCTGGGTACCCAGGAAACCCCTCTCCTGCACCGCCTCAGCCATCTTACCATGCGAGAGCCCTCTCCACCACCTCTCTGCCATCCTGGGAGCAGCCGACTCCTTCCCAGCCAGATCAGCTGGACCACATGCTTGCCAGTCTTCAGCACAGCAGCAGCCAAGGAGAAATCCTCCGCACACTACAGGTCACCTTTGACCCAAACCTAGATGAGAAAGGACTTTCCTATGATAGGAACTTCCAGCAGCCCGCGGAACTGCCTGCCAGCCCACAATGGGAACCCATTAATGTCCTTG
>JBBPNB010000797.1:0-7500 GCA_038090635.1 Rubroboletus satanas | reverse complement strand
GTGCCCCCATCACTGCTGCTCCCTGTGCCTTCAGACAGGCCATACCAGCAATGATTGCCCTTTTCATCAGTATGGGCATGACTCCAATCCAGATGCCTACAAAATGTATTAGGTCATTTTAGAAGAACAGTGTCTTCCCCTTAGAACAGGGCTATTGTTACAAACCAATGGTGGATACTCCTCTTTTACCATTATCTGCTACAAGTCATGCTCACAGGAGCTTGCAACAAGATGGCACTGGCTGGACACCACTAGCTATTCACAGTGCACACTAACACTGGCAATGATAAGGGGTTTTGGAGAGAACTGGGAGGTACTGGGAGGCAGAAGCTCAAGCTGCCCACTGCAAGTAGTGAGAAACCAAATGGATTCAACTGGAGATTGTAGCTCCAGTCCTACCCATTATTTATAGTAATACAGATGTGCGCACAGACTGTGCTGCACCCTAGGGTACTGCTACATATGTATACATAGTATGGCTACAATTGAAAGAAGAAACAGGAGGAACTAGTGTATGAAGAATAATAGGGGGGCTCACCATGGCAAAGCTGAATGTGGAAAAGGGGACACAGTGATCAGAGAAGCAAAATGCAGAGCAGTGCTAATCAGTGCCTGTTATGCAAGTGCATAACAACTTGCTCCTAACAAAGGACACAAGGCACACACTACAGCAACCGGACTTGATACTGTTTGTAGTGGACAAGCAGCAGTAACCAGGCTTGATATCATATGCTGCAAGCGAGGTCTCCTGCTGGAGGACTCAAGCTGCACCAAGCAGAAACCAGACTTGATACCATTTGCTGGGCAGACAGGGGCTCTCCCTTCTAGAGGGACAAGTGATGATGAGTGACTTGATCCATTGATTGAAGTTGAAGTAATAGAAGCAAGATAACAATGAAGTGAAGGAGCCAGATCAAACACTAAAGGGCCAGCTTTGATAGGAACAAGATATTATGCAGGTAGGCATAGATCAAGGTTAAAGTTACATAAAAAGAAGCATGTCCTTATATACTACCTGATCAGCTTATGTAAAGGATGGGGTTAATGGAGAACTACAGACTCTAGTGAGAGATAGAGTCTGAATGATGGGAAAGTCCAATGGTAAGTACCGAAATGAAGAGGGAACAGATCCTATAAGTAAAGGAATGATCCAAAGGGATAATCAAATCAATGATTGGGTTAACCAATCAGTGCTTGGTAATACTTTGGAGAAAGTGAGCTACAGGGTGGATAGGTCCATCCAAAGTGTCTTCGGAGATCTCTGTATCTTTGGGAAGTTCCAGAAATATGTCCCAGTCAAGGCTATCCTCAAAGGTAAAGTCTAGGGTGGGGTTGAAGGGTAATTCTGGCAGAAATGGGGGGTTGTTGGTGTCGGTGCAATAGGAGCTGAGAGGTGAGGGTGAAGAAAATGAACTGGGGGAATTCTGTACTGTAACATTACCCCCAGTGTAGGTCTGAGCCACCAACTCAGAAATTATCCCCGTCTGGGTCATCCATGTTGGTATCTGCGATCTCGCAGATGTAGCCTTGTGATATCAGTGTAGGTACTGACAGTAGTCGATGTGTAGCATGTGGTGCAAACCAAACTTCCTGTAAAGTAATAGGCTGAAAAGAATCTTGCTGAACAATAACCTTGCCAGATCCATACATAGGCACAGTTTGTCCATTTGCCACGGTGGCAATGCAAGTGTGGGAATTGAAATGGACAAAATCATCTTTAAAAGGTGAAAGATGATCAGAGCAACCACTGTTAATCATCCAGTGATCTCTGGTAAAAGATTGAGACTCAGAATCTTCTCCTAGCACAAAAGCACCATGATAACAGTAATCTGTCTCATCATTGTCATATCTGTATAAAACCTGGTTGTCGTTGTGCTGCAGATGAACACCATGGTCTCTGTTACGAAAACCCCTTTTCTCCTCATCTTTTCACCCCTTTTCGCTCCTCATCCTCGCTCTCTTCATGTCACATGACTCTGGAGTCACGTGATCTCCCACATTCCTGGCACATGGCCAACTCCTCGCATGTGACCCAGATGACCCTCATGGAGATTGCCAACCTCTTAGCATCTCCTGACGGATTCTGCCGATTAGGACTACCCAATCGGAGCTAGCCAAAGTGGTACACAGCTAAGCAGATTATCTCGATACTGATCGGCTGCGTCCACCATCAGACACAGCCTCTTCAGTGATCCCATCATGGGATCTCCCATCGGTGATTGCTGCCATACGGTTTAGATGGACAGACAGATTGGGAAACTACCAGTTTGAGTAGCACAGCCCATAGAAGCACCCTATATAAGGGTGCCCACTCTAAACCCTATTCCCTTAGTTTAGTCCACTTGTATCTACAGCGGGATCTTCACTCCTCGAAGTTCTTCTAGATATTAAGGCAACTCAATCATCCTTCTCACTTTCCATCAAACCTTCACCAGGCCCCTGTGTTGGCCTGCAAGATAGTCATCTAGTCCCCGTAGTGGTCTGTTGTCTTGACCTAGACTCTGCGCACATTGCTCCCACAACACTTGGACTAATCTATCATACACTACCTGGACCGTAGGGTTTACACAGAACCTCCACTTCCTACCCTTGCTTGCCGCCCCATCTCGGATCCCCTCGCAATGCTTTGTGTTTACAGGTTCCCTGGGTGTAGTTCCCTTGTTGAGGAATGAGGTTCTGAAGAGTAGGCCCAGCTAGCCTATTGAACTCATTGCCTGTCAGAAGACTAGCACTTCCTGAACCAGTACCCTTCAGTGCTGTTGGATTTGGGTTGGAGTGGCCTTCACCCAGATCATTCCCATGAGACTCTAGACAAGTGCTTGTGTTGCGGAGATACCACCTTCGGATTGTCCTCACAAATCCCCAAAGCATTTCATGTCAGGAATTCCATCCACAGCTCAAGCTCCACAGATATCTCTCTGTTCTCTGTGTCAAGGCCAGCACTTAGCCACCAGTGTGTCCCATGGACTATCCCCCCGTGTCGCGACCCCGTCCTATCATCTGTCTACAGAATTCAGTTCTGTGCTAACATCGTCTAATCACAGAAACTCTAGCTCACTACCCATTATGCTATGTCTGGAGGCTCAGCAGGAATGTGGACCCCTGTCCTGGGACCCGCTGGTTCTTCCAGTACCAACACCTCCATCCAGGACATCACCACCACCTTAGCTGAACTCACTCTTGAGAAGAAGCCGGACATTACCAAGAAGATTGCCAACCCTGGCAAATGGAATGGTGACCACTCTACCTTTCGGCTTTGGTGGATTCGACTCCAGCTTGGAACAAACTACAGAAGGAAGTAAAAGACTACTTCCAAATCAAAGTCTTGGCGCATGAATCGTTGTGCAAGCTCAAGGAACTCAGGCAGAAGGGATCTGCCATAGACAAATTTTTACAAAGCTTCAACAAGCTCTTCAAGGAGGCCCAGATCAACTGGGGCATGGAACAGAGATTCTCAAGCATGCAGTGGACTTTCGAGTCTACTCCCATGTCAAGCTCCACCAGCTGCTTGCTGTTACAAACCAATGGTCTGGCTCTGTGTCAAAACCCTTATCCTACACTCCGCGGTTACCGTTTCATTTTCTTTCTCTTTCCCAACATTGTGGACAAGCGTTCCGCTCCTATGGACCACCTTTTCCTTTCCTGGTCGATCTCTTTAGATCTCTCCAGTGTCTTCCTGCATAAACCTAACTCTATTCTTTCCAGACGGTCGGTCCTTCTTCATTTCCTATTCTTAGGACCGACACTGCCTTGTTAATCTCCGATATGCATAGCCTCACCATGAGGCCTCCTTGTTGCTATACCTGCAGGATACCATGAGGCCATTCCCCTTATGGGATCCTCTCCTCTCGTAGCACGACTTCCCCTGTATATAAACCACCTGGCATAGAACTTAGCTCCCCAGCTAATTCTATACAATATACCTGCTTTCTTGGTGTATTCGTCTCTTTGAGTCCTCGAGCATCTTGTTGATTGCTCGCTACTAGTTCTTTGATGGTTATCAATCTTGGCTCACACCTCAAGAGCGGTAGCGTCGTAACACTTGCTGAAGAATCGTACACTGGATTTAAGGAAGCCTGCAGAAATGCAGGGCAGACCTTCAAGCAGATTGCCTGCAAAAGAGGACCCAATGCAAAGGAGCATTTCTTCTACTGCCCTATGGGCTCCTTTTCTCACCCTGCTCAGCAGTCTTCCTACACACCTCCTGCTGGGGGACCTCACCCTTACCACCCCCAGCAGTACCAGTCTCAACCCTGTTTCACTCCGACAGGAATCCAGCCTGGACGTGGAGCCCCAATGGACATAGGGTCCGCCGCTCAAGATACTCATAGATGTTGGAACTGCGATAAGATGGGACATCTGTTCTGGCAGTGTAAGCAACTCCGGCATGTGGTGGCGCAGGTTCACTCCCAAGACCAAGGATATATCTCAGCCAAGGCTGAGGCATACTGGCAAGACTGCCTGTGAGTAGAAGCCAATGAAGGAGTTAGTAACACTTTAAAAGGTCACAGTCCATGAGCAACAAGGGTGCTCCTGGACCTAGCATTGGTATACGAACTATGACTTGGAATCAGGATCCCCACTCTTCTAAATTATTACAGACACGCTTTCTAGATAGCCTATGTAACTTAACGCACGAGCCAGCCTCCAAGGAAGTCTCTCAGGAGATGACCGAGAAGGCATCTAGTGCATTAGTTGCAGAAGTGCATTCTGCCGACTCTCCTGGTCTCTCAGAACAAGAAATCCCTTGTGGCCCTTCCCTGACATCTCTCCATGCACAGGTGTGCTTCACCGGACACTCCTCCAGTGGCCACTGTACTTGTACAGTTAAAGCTCTGGTGGACTCTGGATGTACCAACACCTACATTAACAGAGAGTATGCTGAAGAACTCGGCCTGACTACCAAGAGGCTCAAATATCCTCTCCTGATCTGCAACGCTGACGGATCTAGCAACAGACATCAAGACATCACAAAGTCAGCTCTGCTGATTGTCCGGATCAACAGACATTACGACATTGTGAACGCATATCTGGTCACTCTCGGAACGGCCAAGCTATATATCAGGTACAATTGGCTCATGCGCCATAACCCCAACATTGATTGGGTGCAGAAGGAGATCTCCTTCCCCCAATGCACCCCGAAGTGCCAACACATCAACCAGGTGGTGTGTGGGGCAGAAGCATGGGCTGTCCAGATCGCAGACAGCATCAAGGCCCTGGTACCTGAAGTCTATCACAACTTCCTCAACATCTTCTTGGAAGAAGAGTTGAATCAAATGCTGGTTTGGAAGGCTTGGGACCACACCATAGATCTCAAGCCCAATTTTGTGCCAAAGAAGGGTCGGGTTATTCCTCTCTCAGACTCTGACATGGATGCACTGTGGACCTTTGTAGAAAAGGAGTCCACCAAGGGCTACATACACCCTTCCAAGTCCCCACAGATAAGTCCCATCTTCTTTATCCCAAAGAAGGATGGGAAGAAGCAGTTGGTAATGGATTACTGTTACCTTAATGAAGGCACCATCAAGAATGCCTACCTACTCCCCTTAATCTCATCTCTGGTAGATCAGCTTAAAGGTGCCGACATGTTCACCGCCATGGATCTCCGATGGGGATTCAATAATGTGTGGATCAAAGAAGGTGACAAATGGAAAGGAGCTTTCATCACTCCGATAGGGGCCTATGAGCCCATGGTGATGTATTTTGGAATGTGCAACTCACCACCCACATTCCAACAGATGATGAACGATATCTTCAATGATATGTATGCCGTCCTCATCATCTATCTCGATGACAGCATGGTCTACACCAAGGAAAAGACCAAGGCAGAACATGAGACTATTGTCAAACAAGTTCTGGGTCGTTTTTGAGAAAATGACCTCTATGTCAAGCCTGAGAAGTGTCAGTTCTCAAAAGAGAAATTCAACTTCCTCAGCATGGTTGTATCCAAGGAAGGAGTCAAGATGCAGGACTCCAAGGTCACCAGAGTCCTTGATTGGCCTGCTCCGAAGAAGGTCAAGGATATCCAAGGTTTCCTAGGACTCTGCAACTATTATCGCAGGTTCATCCATGGGTTTGCAGACATCGCCCGTCCGCTTAACAATCTGACGAAGAAGACCACCCCCTGGCATTGGGGTGACAAAGAGCAGTCTGCATGGACTCTCTCAAGGACAAGTTCCGGACTGTGCCTCTCCTCGCATATCCGGACAGGGAAGAGGAGATCCGGTTGGAAATGGACACATCGGATATTGCCACAGGAGTGGTCCTCTCAATCAAGGGAGGGGATGAGCTCTGGCACCCAGTCTTGTTTATCTCACATTCTTTCAACAGCACCAAATGCAACTATCTGATATACGACAAGGAGTTGCTTGCAGTCATCTGTGCTCTTGAAGAATGGCGACACTACCTCGTCGGTCGGCCCCATTTCAAAATATGGACCAATCACAAGAATTTGGAGTATTGGAAAAAGCCACAAGCCCTATCTGTGGCCTGCTGGCACGAGGTCTTGCAGGAGTTCAACTACTCCATGATCTACAAGCCCGGCACCAGTAATGGACACGCCGATGCTCTCTCCCATTGCCTGGATCATGGTGACACCATCAAGGACCACAATTCCAACATTACAGTCCTTTCTCCCACCTTTTTTATCAACCATGTGGAACTTTCATCCACATTCTATGATTTGCTCTCCAAGTTTCTCTCTCACCTCGGCTACAGGCAACACCCCTTTCGTGGTTACCTGCAAGTATGCCCCTTGTCTCAGTTTTGAATGATTCTCGGACACCCTTGCTGGCAAGTTTCTCAACAAAGCTCGCTCCTCCCACAAGGCGGTCACACTCACCTTGGAGGAATCATGGAAGCGCATGACATCACAGGCGGATCACCTTCGATCCGAAGCCCCTGAGTATTGGATAAGCCAGAAGGTTTGGCTTTCCACAGATTGGCTAAAGCTATCATATCTGGTGAAGAAGCTCTCACAGAAATGGATCAGACCCTATGCTATCCTATGGATCCTCCCCAATGCGGTCACTCTCAACCTTCTCTGATCTGTCTGTATTCATCCCATGGTTAATATCTCATGGATCAAGCCCCATCTCAATGCTCTTCTGGAGCAACCAGTGGCCCAGCCTGATGCCATCCATGTGGATGAAGAAGGATACGAACAGTATGAGATAGAGTCCATTCATGACTCTAAACTGGTCAAGGGAAAGTTCCATTTTCTCGTCCATTGGAAAGGATATGATGAGACAGATCACACCTGGGAGCTGGTGGACCATTTAAAGTCCATGCAAGACGCTGTTGCCACCTGCCACTAGCACAATACTGCCACACCCCAGCAGCTACGTGGAATTTCTCCTGCGGTTTTCAGTCGGTTATTCCGGCCCTATGAAAATTTCACACAGGAGGACTTGGATGATTCAGCTTGTTCGGAGTACAAGCCTTGAGGGGGGGGGTAGTGTTACAAAAACCCCTTTTCTCCTCACCTTTTCATCCCTTTTC
>JBBPNB010000796.1:0-12327 GCA_038090635.1 Rubroboletus satanas | reverse complement strand
TCTCATCCACACCGATTTAAAACACATGACCATTCCGACCTCTGGGAACCCACGACAATTGATAAATGTCAATTGCTGTGAGCTGTGAGTCAGACCCAAGGAAGAGAGATCCAAACACGAACTGGATGCGGACATGGAGAAGGAATAGGTTTCATCTACAACTCAGATTCATGCGATTTAGTCGGTTCCAGAGGGTATGAAAGCAGAGCCAGAAAAGGCCCATGATGGACCCGTAGCCCGTTCTGAACGATGAGCGCGCCGGTCAGCAATGTTTGTTCTGCGGAGAGCTGGACTGGAAGCTCGGCTGGGGTAGGTGTTGGGCATATGTGAAGAACGGTCAGAATAGCCCGCCCCCGTAGAAGATGTCAGTCTTGGACGGAGCAACCCGCAAGCGGATGCAAAGATGATAGAAAGGGACTAGAATAACCGACGCGGGGATGGGTAGACGTGGCGACTCTGTGTAACTCGTGCGTATGGGGACAATGTAGTGTCGACCGCCGAAAAAGGTCTCACCACAGTCAAGTTACTTCCTCAAGCAAACACCCCACAATTCCTGCCCAGTTTTGGTTTCACCTTCGGGGGAGAACAGAGCACAACTACCTGACAGTGGAATATTGTGTCGGACGAGAATGATTGAAGAATTAGACATGGAGCAGATAAAATGCGCACTTGAGCCTGATAATGAACCCTCTGGTCACTCAATAATACCCCGAATCGGCCAGTCACCCCGCCGTGATCCCAAATCGTAGCAATGGCGACATTGAGCGGCAGATTCTGACACGGAACTGTACGAGGCCGTCGTAGACGGATTGAATGCATGCTTGACCCCAAGTGTTCTGGGTAGTCGGTGAACCGCCTTGTCGATCATTCCTGTCCATCGGGATGTCGAAAATACCGCGCTTCAAAATTGCTTTGGGGAGTATAAAGGCACGACGTGCACTTGGTCACACTGGTCCACATACCGCGTGGCTAGGATCTGCATCTCTCAGCCCAGCACAATACTCTCTGGCATTTCCGTGACTTCCATGTGGATGCCTGTGATACACTCTACTGGTGGTGAACTCGGGAAATTGTCGTTGAGGGTCCGAAGGCATTGCTGGGGGCAACGAGCCATGTGTGTGAGCGTAACCACTCGAGCCTCGGAGAGGACACGTACGTACGTCTGCAATATCCACCTGTCCGACATTCCATATAGCCAACGCGAGCTGTTCCGAGTTCGGGTTGTGCGCACATTCATCTTATGGAAAGTCTTCTGCAGTACGTCCCGAAATGCACACGTTTTTCTGCGTGTCATGTGCGAGCAGGTGTAATGCAGATTGTACAACTCGCCGTGAAACGAGTCCTGCAGCCAAGATATGACGCACTTACAGATCCCCGGGCGAGGCTACCCTTGGAAACGAAGGACGGTTTCATCGATGTTGACTGCTTGACTGGCCGTCGCAACTAGCAGGGATCGGAGTAAGAATAAGCATCAAAGGTACGAGGCGCCCGCTCGGACCCATATCGAGAACATGAAAACGTGTTTATGCAGCAACCTTGCACAGCACGAGTAAACCGAACCACCTCGTTTTTTTACTCTTCCAACCCCACAACTGTGTGCTATCGGCGAGGATGTCGTCAGCAAGGACCGGTGCGTGGCAGTTCCGAGGAATGGTCGTGTTGAATGTTGACAATTCAGCAAGACCCAGTTATAGTGCTTGACACTGGTGACTCTAGTGACTCTGCGGTGTGGGCAGTCGCGTTCCACCCGGATGGAAAGCATCTCTCGGGCGGGAACAACCATGGGATTCGACGATGGCGACTTGAAGACGGCCAAGAAGTCGGAAAGCAAATGGGAATGCAGTTGCGCGCCATTTCAGTGTCGAAGGATCACCGGCACCAGTGGGTAGTGTGTGGGACCACGAACGGTGCAAGCGTATGGGACGCTGAGCTGCACGAAAAAGTCGTCGAGGTCGAAGGCAGCAACTTGGTGTATGCACTTGACATCTCCCCGGATTCGACCAGGTTTGCCACCGGGACTACATTTGGTGACAAGCATGCGAACGTCTGGGAAATAAAGACTGGGAAGAGACTCGTTGGCCCGCTGCGACATGACAATGATATCAATGGAATCAAATTCTCCCCGAGTGGCGACCACATTGCTACCGCATGCAGTGGAAGCTCGATTCGCATTTTCAACAGTCGCAATGGTAATGAGCTCATCACCATCAAGACCGTTACACCCTCTGGATGGGCAATCACTCCGCTCGCGTGGTCAAAAGATGGCCAACAAATTTTTGCGGCATCAAACGACAAGAAAATCAACTCTTTTGCAGTGTCCACTGGGTCGCAGCTCTCCGAATCGCCCACTCTCGATAGTGTCAAGCCTATCGCTCTAGCCAGCAGTGGGAAATTCATCGCTACTGTCGCATCACGTTCGGTTTCGTTCCTGGATGTGCCGACCCTCTCCCACATTGACCCTGCCATCAAGGCTGGCCAAGGGATACACTCCATCGCCATCTCGTTCGACGGTAGCTATCTGGCGGCTGGACAAGGTGATGGGAAAATCACCATGCATGAGCTGAGCCAAATTCTCCCGGAGTCGTATGGTCCTTTTGTAAGTTCATGACGTTGGCATATTGGATAAGCCCTATTCCATGTCCCACACTATAATATGCTACAATAGGCATCTACTCGCGACAAGGCACAACCAGACGAGCCGCCTGCGACCTCGGATGGCCACGACGACAAGTCCGCTGACTCTAATCCAGTAGGAGTTCGCCGTTCCGTCTCCAAAATGAGTCGCACTAACTCGTCATCAGGAAGAACCTGCGAAAGCGAGCCTGATCGAGTCCCGGACCCACAGCGGGGACGACGATGGTAATCTCCTCGAGGTACTCCTTGGTTATTTTTCCCGCTCGAAACGAGTTCTCACGATCGCACAGGTCGAGGTGCCATCTGGTGCACCGGCCCCTCAATTCGACTATGACGAGGTTGGTGATCACTGCATTATCCCGTCCCCTTTGCTAATACTGCCACAGCCCCCATCTCCGGTATCTTCTTCCCATTCCTGTGGGGACGAGGTACCACCACTCGACGCATCCCATGCTGCACGCATAGCCTCCCCTTCGTCGGCACTTCCAGAAAAACATCTCGACACTGTCGAGTCGCCTCAGCGCATTCCAAGGTTTAAACAATGGCTATTAGCAAGGGTCACGAAGGGTAACAAGGACGCGACTTCGCACCCGCTTGACCGAGTTCCTAGCAAGTTGCGTCAACCTGCCGATCCCCGATCTCATTCACAATCGCCAGCGAGAGCGGACACCACAAATCGGGGACCCTCATGGATGGCTGAAGGTAAACGCAAGCGAGTAAGTGCCCTTTCTTTGATAAACGATCGGATGTGGTGCGTTTAACACATCGTCTTAGCGAACGGTCGCGAAATACCATAGAGAACCCAAGGTTCATTTTTCTTCGCATTTGTATGCAGGGTCTCATTCGACGTTACAGCCTAAATCGCCTGCCAAGGCCGCTGATCCCGTCGATCCAAACAAAAGCACTTCTCGAAGCGCACAAAGCCCTGGAGATCTAAACGAAGCGGGCCTGGTGTGTCTTTCCCTCATTATATACCATGTCATGACGGCGCATTTCCTACTAGGTGCAACAAGTGAATGATACATCTCAACCCACCGCTGGGGGGGTAGCTGGCCCAGTGCGTCTTTTTCTGATTATTATGTACCATGTCATGATAGCTCATTTTCTATTAGGGGCAACAAGGGAATGATGCATCTCAACCCTCCGTCGGGGGTGTCCATCTCACGGTGCGCCTGCTTTCCTTTTGCTCATGCTATGAGACTTACGCCGGATCACAACAGCGAGAATTAGACAAGACTGTCCTCAACTTGAGGTGTTCAATTGCGTTTCCCACGTGGATGTGTTGTGGCTCAGGTACTGTAGATGGGGCGCATTCATCCAGTTGATTCGATACAATGCCACATTCTGAATCGCAACTAGTATGTGGACAAGTTCGTGTCGCTTCACAGCACTACTATTAGTAGCACGATTGAGCTCGCTGGGATATTCACTCGACGATCACTGAATAAGTCTATAGTACTATGCCCACGCGAATGTTGGGATTAAAGGAAAGTGTCTAAATTAATTACATACCTCAAGAATGTCAAAATGGCACCGTGCGCTCTCTGATGACCCTACACGATATCTCGAAAATAACATATTCAGACGACGTAAACTACTTGATCAACCACTACACCAGAGTGTATGCAACACTTGATCATGGAGATACGCTACACGGCTCGAGCCCGTGCGGTCGTGTTCGACATCCTGACGTATGACGATCAACTCGTGAACGCCCCCTAAACAGCGGGAGGGTGATTGAACAACCTGATTGGTGAGCTCGTCATTTCACATCTACGCCTCTGCGAACGCGAATTCGTGGTCTGAGTGAGGCACGTCACGACGCCCCCCTACATGACACGTTCGCCAGGTTATCTGGACGTGAGAGGAGACCGCGAGGGGCAAGGTATTTAATTTCGACAGCTTGATCGCCACTTTGTCGTCGGCGTATTTCGTGTACTCGAGAACGTGACATTCAATGGCCGGCACGAGTGTCTGTACGATGAGGAAACAATGTCTATGGAGTTCATTTATAATTTATAAATTAGCATGTCGCCCACGGTGTAGTGATGCAGCCGTGCGCACCCCGTGGACAGACGTCGAGAACTCGGGAATTGGAACACTTCTGGTAATGTGGACCTCTGGTGTCTGTGGACAGAGGTATTGAACATAGACAGGTTGTTTCTCGAATGCGCTCCCGATGGTTCACCCCGTGATCCCGTCGTAGGCACCAATCCACACTTGAGGTGCGCTCGGGGCCGAGGGCGAGGGAAAAGTATCGTTGGGGTTGGTGATGGCATTTAGGGAAAAGGTCGGTGTGGTGGAGTGCAAGAGCCACGAGAGACCGGATGGATGTCAAAGATAGAGATGGTCTGGTCCGGTCCGTGGAGGACGTTATAACCACCAGATCAAGTCGTTCAAACGTTCGACAGCAGCCTGGACGACAAAGTTAAAATAAATCAAAACAGAATGGAACCAGTATGAGATCGACTCTCCACATGCCACCTAAAAACAGCGAGAATGATAAAAACGTACTACGATGGTATCCGTACACTCGACGTCCCATATCCGCATCGTCGACTCAAACCCACAACTATACGCCCGCCCCTTCGATCCCGGCGCAAAGTCCGCTTTGGGTACCCATGCCAGTGGGACTTGAGTATGGTCGTGGGGGCTTACGTTTTGCGTGCCTTTCGTCAACCTAGCTGGCGATCTTGCGCTGTTTTTTTCTCCCGTCGAAAAAGGAAGTCAGGTCGGATGTGGGTTCGTCTGCGTCTTGCGTGGGGATGAAGGTATCCCAGGGCCCAGAAAGGTGGTCCCAGGAGGCGGTGAGGAGATGGAGGCCGGCGCGGTCGGAGGAAACGGATGAGAGGTATGGAGGTGCAGTGAGCCGAGGGTTTAGAGGGATCGAGATGCTTCGGGTACGAGCGGGACGCGGGTGATGGAAGCGGTCAGACCGTGTGACGCGCTCATGATGAGCATAGACTCGTCTGTTGACAGTTGGATACAGACGGAGGTGGTGGGTGCCTGATACGCTGAAACGCCCTGGACGATCTGTTCCGCGTAATCAATGGGACGGATGTGACCGTCATACGAGGCAGTTCGAGGGTGGCTGTATGCATTTCGGTGTGATGGGGAGACACGGGGAAGAGGCGTACTGGGATACACGACATGAATGATGAGTCGATGAGATAGAGGAGACCCAGTCCTCGAGCGAGGGTCGTCATATACTGCGACGGAACTCCCGGTCTCGGGTAGTTTTCTTATCCTGTCGTGCACACAACGGAGATTTCTCCCGATTTGACGCGCACCCAGGGCTTGGAAGGATGGGGATGCTTCGGGTACGAGGGAGGTGCGTGTGACGCGCTCGCGATGATCACAGACATGTCTGCTGACAGCGGGAGTGGGACGATACAGACAGAGGTACCGTCATACGAGGCAGCTCGAAAGTGTCTGGAAGCAATGGGGTTCGTGTGTGTTGAGGAGACCCAATCTTCAAGCTTCACGCGCAAGCGTCGTTATGGCAACACCGACCAGAAATACTCGATCTCGAGTGGCTCCCGTCGTGCACACAACCCATATTTCTCCCTCATTGTGACGCGCATCTTACCGGTGTCATTTTCTGCGCGACATTCTCCGAGGGTGGTTCGCAACGAACGAGACGGGTTTCGCGAGAGAGTGCTTCATTGAAGAGTGGTGGCGTTTTTGGTCGATAAGTATTTGAGGGGAGGGCATTGGGAGCAAGAGGCGTGCGTTCGGCGACTTCCGAACACTCACTCCCGTTAGGTCCCTACGCTTACAAGTACCAGGGGTCCCCGATTTTTGCCTTTTCGGGTAATGTCGAGGTTATTGCAGCGTTTTTGCTCAGTTTGCGTCTAGCACACACAGAACGCATTTATGGCTTTTCTTGTCTTATCAAAGGGACCCAAAACAATGTATTATACACCACTCTACCTATTTACTTTTCAATAAAATCTATTTTTCGTTTCACTACGACAACTTTGTTGAAGACTCATATCCCTTCTAAATTAAGTCATATGAACCGATTGTTGATTCCGCAACGCGCGAGCGTGACTTCAGGTCGCGTCGCGCTCGGTCACATCTCTCCTCAAGTCTCACCTTCACCTTACCCCCCTTCTCGACTACCCTAGACTATGATACACCCTTTTTCTCAATGTCTTTCCCTACTAGTAGTGAATCTGTGCCATCAAGCTCAAGAAGACAAAACGAGCAATGGAGGTCATTACAGACTGCCCTCACAAAGTGCCATTCAAGTATGGGTTTGCGGAGAAGGGATCGGAATCACGTCCATGTTGCAACATTCCTGTTGTCTGTACACTCTGCCCTCATCGTGAGAAAAAGACTGATGCCAAGCCTGCAGTCTGGAGATACAACATGGAGCAACACCTCAGCCTTGTGCATCCAGAATATGCACACCCCAGGAAGGTATTGGGGTTGCCTCTCCCTGCAGAAATGGTTCACATTGTCATTGTCACGATCCAAGAAGAGAAGGAATCTGGCATTCCAGTTCATTCCAGTAACCTATTTAATGTGCCAAACCACAAGGGCACCCACCCACCAGCACCTACATCCTGTGGACAAAAGAGACAGGTCAATACTGGTCAGTTCAGAATCATCATCACTTCATTCAATGGCACGAAACGTGCATGCATAGCTTAGGTAGAAATGTCTTTTTTTCGTGTTTTTTGTTGACAACACTGCAACTTTTTGATCTCGTATAATCTGCTACCATCTCTGCAGCCTTTCATCACACCCTTTACTTTGCTACTGTTGTTTTGTTGTTGGTAGTCACTCTTTCTTGTCACTGCCTATGTCATGTACCAGTGGTTACAGGGTCCTGTCACATCCATGCATCTCGGTTGTGATCAAATCCCAAATAGCATATATTGCATGACACTAAGACTAAATTTGTTGGAATTGTCACTGTGACAGGGGGGGTGGTCCCCCCAAAGGAAACTGTGGGTCAGTGTCGTAATCAAATGTCATTGCACACCTCTTGATTGGGAATGAATAATACTACATACGGCCTAAGCTGTTGATAGATAGTCTGGTAAAAGTCATTTGCGATAATAGGGCTGCATGGATTCCCTAACCCTAGTTTGGACATAGACAAGGCCCATGATGTTGATGTCATGTGAGGCAGGATAACTCCAGAATAGCTATCTCTCCTGTTTGACTATTGGTATACCATCATTACACTAGTACTGGACTTGAGTCCATGGACTCCCAGGTACAATCCATCTCATTGTAACCTTTCCAGTGGATGAGATAGTGGAGCTTGCCCTTGACCAGTTTAGAGTCCTGGATGGACTCGACTTCATACTGTGCATAACCTTCATCATTAACCTCAATAGCATCTGGACGGATCACTGGCTGATCTGGGAGAGTGTCTGTGTGAGGCTTGATCTGAGAGATGTTGATGATGGAGTGGATCTTGACCGATCTCAGCAGCTTAAGCTGAACCACATTGGGGAGGACCTTTTGAATGGAATAAGGCCCAATCCACTTCTGGGAGAGCTTCTTTGTGAAGTATGGCAAAGATAGCCAATTGGTGGATAGCCAAATCTTCTGGCTAATCCAGTATGCAGGGGCTTTGGACTGAAGGTGGTCTGCCTGAGTGATCATATGCTGATGGGATTCCTCCAAGGCCAGCACAACTGCCTTGTGAGAACTGAGAGCCTCCTGTGACAGTATTCAATAGTGATTCCATGGCCCAGCCCAAAAGCCCTGAGCCAACCAAGCTGGGTCTCAAAAAGCCTGGCCGAGCCAGGCTGCATTAGGGGCTTGGTGGAGCTTGGTGGGGCTTGGTAGGGCTTGGAGCTTGGCTTACCATTTTGAAAAGCCATGAGCTGAGCCAAGCCAGGCCCCAGAAGCCCTGAAGCCGTGCAAAAGATAGCATGTTCCTGTTACCGGCAAGAGCCAATAACTATAAAAGGTATGCAGATATGAAATTTTCATTTCGTCTGCCAATCCTGTTAGTTTGCTTATTACAGGCAATATGTCCAACACCGAAGAACAGCCTCGCTGGCCCAAATGTACAGCCATACCATCTGCACGTGTGACATGTGCTGAGAATGCTGCTGATTTGGAGCTTTCCTCCCATCAGAAATCTCAGATAGCAACGCAGCCATCTGAAGATGACAGTACAGTGAATACACTGGCACCTGGTGGTGAGGGTTGTGAGGCTGGCCCAAAATGGACTTGGGAAGTTCTCAACATCAATGCTGCCATATCTGATGCTGAATCCGATGCTGATAGCCTATCCAAAAAGAAAAAAGGTAAGTTCGCAGCAATTGTATCCAATTCCTCACGAACACTTTCTAGGGCTTCAGAAGGACCACATAGCATCATGGGCCAATGGAGCTGTCTGTGATGGGGCCCTTACTACTGGATCTGACGGTCTCCTCAAGGATGTTCAAGTCATTGATGTAGACAAGCCAACCAAGAGGGAATGAGCTGAACGTACTCAAGACATTGATGCACACTTCTCCGCTCCATACCTGAACTCAGACAACAAGAAGGTTTGGGATTGTAACACCTGCAGGTATGTTTTTCTTTGCATTATTTGATTTTTCATTAATCCCCTATATACTAGCAAACAACTCAAAAAGCACGTTGCTATTGTCGACCAAATAACTACACTGTGGCATTACCAGCAAGCAGTCCACGAGGAAACATATTGGAAGTGGGCTGGTGACAATGGGTTCACATCCATGTTACCTGTGGACACCAAACACCGTTGAGAGGAAGAAGCTCATCAATGTGACACTGCCTCATCAAGTGCTGGCATCAGTAGGCAACCTTTCCTTGACAGTCATCTCGTGCCAGCAGGCACAATCATTCAATATTCAGATTCTGCATTTTGCAATGCCGCTATTGAGTGGCTTGTTGCAACAGACCAGGTGAGCGATTTCACCAATTGCAATTAATTTACTATTACTAACAAAGTAGATCAAGGTACTCAGTCATATCATGGTGCATGAGCTCATCATCAAGAAATTCAAGATTGACTTCCTCTCGCTCAAAACGAGACTATTGGTATGTACATATATTTTATAAAGGCCCAGTGCCAGACTCTGATAGCAATGATGAATACTTCTTCACAAAGCTCATAGCACATGAAAAAGCTAAGAAAACAGCAGGAGGGGAATTGTCACTGGATTCAAGCCCATTGAATGAATCTGATGACCACAGCCCTTCAGGTGACCATGCTACCAACACCACAGCAAAACTAGGTATGTTTGTTGATTCTGTCCTGCTAACAACAATGATTGTGATCCCACCAGTATCTACCCAAGCCATGAAGCACTGTGCATCCATGATGACCGAGACTCAGAGTATATCTCAGCTTCGTTGGAAAATGCATCAAATTAGCTACAGGTAAAATAGAGAAAGAAAAAGACTCACCTCAGCTGCTGCCAGAGATGGCGGTAAACAACTGAGGTGTGTCTTAGTAAGAAAATAACATATATGGAAGTATTGTGGGTGGAGGTGTACTCATATTATGTCATATGTAATATCAGATAGATAGTCCAAGTAAAGTGAAAGCTGATTCCAAGTGTTCCAAGTTCAGAAGAGTGCAGGAAAGTTCCAGAACCAGTTCCAGAATGGTTCTGAGACTGTTCCAAGATAACAATCTCGGAACCCTTGGAATAGCGCAGGAAATACATTCAGAATGCTTCAGAATGGTAGGGCCAGAATGTCAACTCGGAATGGTGGTTCTGGGGTCAGAAATGTTGGTACAGGAAAGACTCAGAGTTGGATTATTGTTGAATACTGTCACTTCCACTTGAGTATAACCATAGTTCCATAGCTTTGATGAACTTCCAGTGCTGATCCCTCACAAGTGATTTTGTGAGTATGTCTGCCACCATATCTCCAGTTGGAATATAGCAAACAATTGCCTCTTTCTTTCCAACAAGGTCATCTTTAACGAAGTGATAATTCCATTGGATATGCTTGGTTCATGCTTGGAACTGTGGATCACGGCATAGGATGATGGCAGCTTGGTTGTCAGAGAATAGTTCTGTTGGACCTTGTTGCTTGTGTCTGATTTCATCAAAGAAGGTCTGTAACCATGCCAAGTGTTGTCCAGCATTACTGAGTCTGATGTACTCTGATTCTGTAGTGGGAAGTGTGACCATGCTTTGTTGCTTGCTAGACCATAAGATAGCTTCATGATTGCTTATGAAGAGAAAACCAGAAGTGGATTGGGAGTTATTGGGATCCTAAGACCATCTGGTGTTGGAGTACCCATGGAAGTCCAGGTCCATTGAGATTTCCATTCCATCAAATCTGAGTTCCATGTCCTTCATGGCTTGGATGTACCTGAGTACTTGTTTGGCTGCTTTTCAATGTGTGAATTTGGGTTTGGCACTATAACGGCTAAGTGTTCCGACTGCATATGCAATATTGGGACATGTTCTGAGCATGAGGTACATCAAGGAGCCAATGACAGTAAGGTAGGAAACTTGACATTCTTCAATAACCATCTCTGGAACACTGCAATCATCGTCTGGATCAGTTGCAGAGAGTTGAGAATTGTGTGCCATAGGAGTCCATATGGGTTTGCAAATGGATATGCCAGTGCATCCCAAAACCATGTGGAAGTATTGTGATTGGGATAGAGAAATAGTTTGAAGTTCATGATTTCTCTTGATCTCAATTCCCAAGAGAAACTTGGCTTCCCCAAGGTCCCACATTTTGAACTGGAAGAAAGTTTTGCTTTGATGGAGTCCATGAACTTCCGAGAGCTGGCAGCTAGGAGTAGATTATCGACATAAACAACAAGAAAACAGACTTGTCCGTCCTTCCAGTAGACATAAAGGCATGTCTTTGCATTCAAACAGGTGAAGCCAAGTTCTCCAAGCATTTAATCCAGAGTTTTGTTCCAGGTTTATCCGGCCTGTTTAAGACCATATAAGGAGCATTGGAGCTTTCAGCAGTATCCAGGTTGGATATGAACACCTTCTGGAGGTAGCATGTATAGGTCTTCCTCTAGTTCTCCATTGAGATAGGCTGTTGAGACATCTATTTGATCTAACTCCAGGTCATGTTTTACAGCCAGGGCAATCAGGGTGCAGACCAAGTCAAGGTTTGCTACTGGGGCAAAGACCTCCTGGTAATCAACTCCTTTCTTTTAAGTGAGCCCTTGTGCAACTATCCAAACCTTGTATCATTCCACATTTCCATGTTGGTCTCATTTGAGACAAAAGACAGGTTTGGAAGTAATCAGAGTGATTCCCTTTGGAATGAGGATGGTCTCATAGACCTGGTTGGAGTTAATGCTTTGGAGCTCTTCCCCCATTGGTGATTTTCATAATCTGGCATCTGCTCCAGTGTAGGCCTCCTTGAATGTTCTAGAAAGAGATTCCTCTGAGTTGGAGTTTGCAGAGCCAGCAAATATGAAGTCTTCCATGTGTTCTATGGATGCTGTAAATGCTCCTGGGATCTCAGGCTCACCTTCTGGTGTTCTCAATGGTTCTTGTGGTTCTCCTGGTTTCAGCTGTTTGTGTTACGACGCTACCACTCTCTAGGTGTGAGCCAAGATAGATAACTGTCAAAGAACTAGTAGTGAGCAATCAAAGAGATGCTCGAGGACTCAAGGAGACGAATACACCAAGAAAGCAGGTATATTGCATAGAATTAGCTGGGGAGCTAAGTTCTATGCCGAGGGGTTTATATACAAGAGAG
>JBBPNB010000795.1:0-12362 GCA_038090635.1 Rubroboletus satanas | reverse complement strand
TCGTTTCAGTTTCGTGCTGTCGGTGCAGTTCCTGAAAAATTAATTGAACCAAGCAACGAGATCAAATGCGCCCACGATGGAAAAGCACTGCGTTGCGACGATGTCCATGTTCTTTTTCGCTTCGAAACAGCTGGATCATCTGTACATGCACCGTTCATGTTCAGAACCAAAAGCATGTGCATCGATTTTATAAAGGACATTTAGCATTCTGTCAGAAGCGCCGTACTCCCTAGGGAAGGTGACGACAGCCGGAGGGGGCGCGGGTATGGTTGCGATGCAATTATATAGATTGCACACAGTGCGCAAAATGGGGATCCGTCGTTGCGCATACAGTCACATGGCACGGTGGGATGACCATGTTACAGTCGAAACGATACTCAAAACCAACGCGCTTGAGAGCAAGAACAATGAATTGGTTGGGGGCGACAGGGTTTACCTACCAGTCTGCTGCAGTCCATCTCCTACCCCCTCTACCCAATTGTCGGTGTCCGCAACCAAGACTAATGGAGCACGAACAACCTCAGCCATAGGCCCATACACCTGACTTACGATACGAAATGTGGTGGTGAATTCGCCGGTATACAGACCGACCTCGGAACCAGTGTTAACCTTCGCAGCTGAAGGACGTAGGTGGGGCGAGCTTGCGCTCGACTGGCTTGGTTATCTGTCGAAGGGATTCGTGAGAGGCCACTTTTGCAGGTCGCGTAAACACGACATTATCATCTGACCCAAGTGTGAATAGAGCTGGAAGCGGTTGTAAAGGGACTAACCCCGTCGTCGACAGCGTCGCAAACAAAACTATCGCTTTGCACGGGATGACCTCTTGTTCTTGGACAACGATTGACTATGCCACCAGAGTCGTCGATCCGGCCAGAATAGAGATGCTTAATACGCCCGAAGAGGTAATCCAGGGGGAGCGGTTGATGTCCTGAACGAACTTGCCCACGCGAGCCATTCGGGAACGGACAGGGCGAGACCAATTTCATAGGGACGAGGTTCTGCGAGGATGGGGGAGGAAAGGTGCGGGCATGGCGTTTGGGATGTCGCCTTCAACTTGCTCAAAGGGAAGACGGCTGGTATGCCGCGCCAGGGAAGAATTTTCACACTCCGCCTTGGCCGTCCGACTGTTAGCCATCCCTCGCAAGAGACCCATCGTATCATGACCGATTACATCGAAGAAGTCCCGGAGTAATATTGTCTAGCCTGATTGACGAAGACGTTAGGTGCGCTCGCGTTCGTGAGTCGAACCTTTTCAAATAGCTGTATCAGACGGGTTCGGCTGAAGACTTGAACCCGTATCGTTTCATCACGGGAGTCACCGACGCGACCTCATCTTCGTCTGCGTTCTCCTGGATTAAAGGGTGAGTAGACATGCCTACGAGATTGGCATTGACATTGGCCCCGCGTGTCCTACCGCTGCGATCGCGACCACCAGATAAAGGGACATCCGGATCGGCGGGCATCGGTATTCGATCCCGAGGAAGGTCTTGCTTTCTTCTTGGTGCGCGCACTGGGGAGCAGACTCTACCCTGCCGTAGAAGTAGGAAGATACTGCACTCACAGCCGCAAGTAGCACCGTTTCGCCTATGCTTACAATCTGGCTGGGGTTGAGAGCCAATGTAGCGCCAGCACGTCGACTCTGGATGTCCCGCAGTGTTGCGCTTCTCTGATTTCATTGCGATCGTGCATGCAGAGCCAATCTTGCGGCAAGTACGACGAATGGACGAGCCAGCGTTCGAGTACATGGACGCATGGATCGATGCCGGCTGTGATTGGAACAGGGCAACGCTCGATTGCCCGACCTCATGCATCCGCAATGTGCGGCCGTGACGCTCACCCACCTTCTGGGTGTTAAGAACCTGTCACGGTTGTATCTACACGACGTGGTGGTTTCTACAAAAGCCCTGTGTAGGTCCTCAAAATGTTGGCAGCATGAACCAAATCGCACGCGCAGAGGAGAAGATGCGCCATTCAAGTGACGAGCGTTGAGAGATAAATAATACATTGAGCGGCATAGCATACTTAGGTAAAATAAATATCCGAGTCACCGTTCGAAGTACATGATCATCCTCTATTTCCACCAGTTCACCAGCGCCAGTGCTCATCCTCGTTTCTTCCCAAAACCCTCACTCAAACCTGACGTGTACTATCTCACAACGGTTCGAGTCGGATCGCCTCTGATCCATTCATGTCCCCGTCCACGACCTGATCCTGCCCCGGGACAACATCCGCGAATGCAATCGCAGACACGGCCCCGTTCTCACTGGCAAGGGGCTGCGATAATATACCGAATCCGGTGTCATCCCCTTGCCAGCGGCCACGGAGGTCACGGTCATACAGCTCTCGTATGTTAATGATGAACCGAGGCATCATGGGGCAGATGGTTATGTAGGAAAACGCGGCCAGGAAGAAAATGAAAGTGCTGTTTATTTCAGACGCGTTTTGGACAATGGGAGTCATGTTGAAAAGTAGGTTCCTAGCAGTTCGGAAGAGAACAACTGAGTGGTTAGTTTTTGGACAGGTGCTCAAGAGTGAGATGTGGGAGAACACGACAATGACGAACGAGAGAGGGTGGGAAAGCGAAACGTACACAAAATAATAGAGATTTCCATCTCTTACGAGTTGCTCCATGTATCGATTAGGCTGCCACTGCTTGGTTGCCCTGTACATGTCAAGTGATTGCTTGAGGTGTTGGATGAAAGCGAGAACCGAAAGTGTATAACCGAGAACAAATCGTGGGATCTTGTAATATTTGTAAACCTTGGGTTGGACTCCATGCGATGAGAAACTGCACAAAGAGAAATTGATAATTTGGACAAATGTGACTTGTGAGAAGGGTAGCAGGAGGTGGAGCCATCTCTGTGAGATTGCAGTGATGCATCCAGTTTAGCTTGAGACATATCTGAGATGTGAGCTTCATAGATTCCTGCAAAAACAATGGTACACATAACCTGTAGGACATAGATGAACAGGAGGACCCAAAGAATCCTCTTGGATTGATTCCACATTGCATACACCCACAGGATCATTACAACTGTGATTGAAATAATGGTATGGGAACTGGGTGTTACAACACTACCACTCTCGAGGCGTAAGCCAAGATAGATAACCATCAAGAATATAGCAGCAAGTAATCAAAGAGGTACTCAGAGACTCAGGGAGATGAATACACCAAGAAAGCAGGTACATTGCATAGAATTAGCTGGGGAGCTAAGTTCTATGCTGAGGGGTTTATATACAGGGAAGACCGTGCTACGAGAAGAGAGGATCCCAAAAGGGGAATGGCCTCATGGTATCCAGCAGGCACAACAATGAGGAGGCCTCATGGTAAGGCTATACATAGCGGAGATGAATCAAGGCAGTGTCGGTCCTAAGAATAGGAAAGGAAGAAGGACCGACCGTCTGGTAAGAATAGAGTTAGGTTTATACAGGAAGATGCTGTGGAGATCAAGAGAGATCAACCCAGGAAAGGAAAAGGTGGTCCATAGGGGTGGAATGCCCGTCCACAATGTTGGGAAGGAGAATCAATGGAAACGATATACGCGGGGTGTAGGATAACGGTAGTGGGCTAGAGCCGGACCATTGGTTTGTAACAGTCGGTCCACAAGGTGAGGTATGAAGGTTGGGCTGATTTTAGGGTAGGCACGAGGTTGGTATCCCATCATGAGGGAAAATGGAGATTGCTTGGTGGCGGAGTGAGTCATAGAGTTGTGATGGAACTCTGCCATGGGGAGGAGGTCGGTCCAGGATTCTGGTTTTTCCTGGCAGAAGAGGTGGAGATAGGTTTCTAGTTCCTGATTGACATGCTTGGTTTCACTGTCCGTCTGAGGGTGGTAGGTGGTGGAGAGGGTGACATCGTAGTTGAGGAGTCTGGACAGTTCCAGAGCAAAGGTAGAGGCAAACTGAGGGCCTTGATCAGAGATGATGCGGTCATGGAGACCAAATCAGAGAAAGACATGGTGAAAGAAAAGGTTGGCCACGTCGGCCGCCGACACTATCTTGGAACATGGGATGAAAATCACCCCCTGAGTAAGGCCATGGTCCACCACGACCAAAACAGAATCAAGGCCTCCGACAGAAGGGAGGCCAGAGATTAAATCCATGGAGAGGTGCTGGAAGGGGCGGGTCGCGGAGGTGGGGACTGGGGTAAGAGGGGGTCGGGTGGGGTGGGTGTTAACCTTGTGCTGTTGGCAAATGGCACATCCGGCAATGTAATGGCGAATAAAGGTGGACATTCCAGGCCACCAATAATCACGGGAGAGGAGAGTGAGGGTACGAGCAGCCCCAGCATGGCCACTGTGAGGGGAGTTGTGGACCGAAGAGACGAGAGCGCCGCAGCAATCGTCAGGGATATAAAGGTGCCCTTGAAAGGTGAGGTTGGTGCCGTCATAGGACCAATTGTTGGGGCGGGCGCGAGGGAGGAGACTGGTCCTGAGGGACATTGCAGTGAGGGCGTTGGCAACGAGGGGATCCTCCTTGGAGGAGGAGGAGATTTTCTCAACAATGGCGAGATCGAGAGAATGGGAGAAGATGGAGTCAGGGAGGAGCTGCATAGAGGTGTTGTTGGCCGAGGTGTCGACAATGTCCCTTCGAGAGAGAGCATCAGCAGGTCCCATCTGGGTGCTGGGGACATGAGTGAAGGAGAGGTCATAGTCCTGGAGAAACATCTGCCAGCAAGCCTGGCGGCGAGAGAGTTTTCGGGGTTCCTTGAAGTAGAGGAGGTTCTTGTGGTCTGTTAGGATGGACACCAGGTGGTTGGTACCACGGAGATACTGTCGCCACTCCTCAAGGGCGAAGATGACCGCCAAAAGCTCGCGATCTTAGATGTTGTAGTTGCGTTCGGCTGGTCCAAACAACTTAGAGATGTAGGAACAGGGGTGGAGGTCCCCGTTCGCGTCTTTCTGCATGAGAACTGCCCCAGCAGCAGTCAGGGAGGCATCGGTCATAACATGGAAGGGCTTCTCAAGGTTGGAAGTGTGGAGGATGGGTTGTTTGAGGAAAGTGTTTTTCAGGGTGCGGAACGCATGATCCTGGTCAGTGCTCCACTGCCAAATGGCGCCCTTCCAAGTGAGGTTGTGGAAGGGATGCATGATGTTGGAGAAAGCTGGGATGAACTTCCAGTAGAAGTTACAGAATCCCAGGAAGGACCGTAGGGCGGAGACATTGGCAGGAGGTTTCCAATCCTCAATGGTGGAGAGCTTGGTAGGGTCCATTTTAATGCAGTCGTTGGAGACTACTAACCCTAGATATTCAACCTCTGAGAGGTCGAAGTGGCACTTCTCTGGCTTAAGGTAGAGGTGCTGCTCGCGGAAGCGTTGGAGGACCTCGAGAGTCCGTTCGTGGTGGGTGGTAGGGTCAGAGGAGTGGATAAGGACATCGTCCATATAGATGACTAACCATCCTTCAGCGATGTAGTCGGCGAAGGTGTCATCTATGTAGGCTTGGAAGGTGGCCGGGGAGTTACAGAGACCGAAGAACATGACCATAGGCTCAAAGAGCCCAAAAGGGGTGACGAAGGCTGCCTTCCAGCAGTCTTCTGGTTTGATTTGGACATTGTTGTATCCCCACCACACATCGAGCTTGGTGAAGATAGATGATCCCTTTAACTTATTGAGGAGATCATTGATCTGAGGGAGGGGGTACGCATTTTTGACCGTATGTGAGTTTATGTAGCAGTAGTCTTGACATGGACGGAGTTTTCCATCCTTCTTCTGGACAAAGAAGAAGGGAGCGGCTTGAGGGGATTTGGAGGGTTGAATCTTCCCGCTGGCAAGGTTCTCCTTGATGAACTTCTGGCAGGCCGTGAGTTCCTCCAGGTTGAGGGAGTAGTTTTGGGCCTGCTTTGGTACAAAGCTGGGAAGAAGGCATACTTTGTGGTCAAAAGGCCACTTGGAAGGAAGTTCTGTGTTTTCTTCGTCTGCAAAGACATCCATGAATTCTTGGTACTGTTTAGGTACTTCCGTGTTGGTGCGCTTGGCTTCTTGCGTGAGGGTGGTGGAGAGGGTGACTTTCCAGACCTTTTCCAGGAGAGCGTCGAATTTCTTGAGCAGCTTGGCTGCGAGCTTATTGTCGACATCATGTTTGAGGTACCGTAGGAGATACTGTTGTCCAAGGGCTTCCTGGCCATTTGGTTTCTGAGGGACGGTCTTGGCTGAGACTGTGAGCTTGCGCATTGACCAGTCGATGATGGGGTTCCTGGCCATTAATCATGTCATTCCGAGGATGACATTCTGATGCTTCCTGCTGGAGAGTACTAGGAAGTCTTGGTCGGTCTTGTCATTGTCCACCCAGATGTGGAGTTGTGTCTTGAACTTTATCTGGCCCATCTTATTCTCAGTTCCATCTGCATTGAAGGCTTGATGGGGTTGAGAGAGCTGGGTGAGGGGAAAATTATGCTGTTTGGCGAAGGCATAGTTGACAAAGCAGGCAGTGGCACCGCAATCGATAAGGGTGGGGGTTGATACAACGTTCTGGCTAGAGGGGGAAGACAGACTGAGAGGGACAAAGATTGATTTTTCTTCCTTTGGTACGGCAACTGTTGGGATGGAGGGGAAGTCGGAGAGGCTGGCGAGGTCCTTCTCCCAAGAGTCCAAGGTTTTTCTAATGAGGTGGATCCGTTCCGCCTTCTCTACTGGGGACAGTCTAGGGGATTTCTGGGCGAGTCTGTTCTGGATTGAGCAATGGATTTTGCTGGGGGAATAGGTCTTTGCCAGCATGGTGAGGTAGGAGGAGAGTTCATTGATAACCGGGGTGGTTGTTGTGGTGCGACAATGTTCGGAAGGAGGTTGACTGGGTTTCTTGTTCTGGGATGTAGGAGTCCAAGAATGCTGTCTGAGGTTTCTTAAGTCTTCATGGTTTTGTACTTGGGTGCTGGCAGCTGACTGCCAGGCTTTTACTGTGATAGGGGTGGGTTGGACTGCCAATTCTGAGGCGAGGTCATAGGGGAGTCCGGTGACATAGGAGTCACATAGGGTTTCTTGTTGGGTTATCTCAGTGAGTCCGGCGAGGAGGGAGAACTTGTTGTTGTAGCTATGGAGAGCTTTTGGTGAGGTGGCCTCCATTCTGAGTTTTCTGAGTTCTCTCCGCACGTTCTGAGTGGCAGTGGTGGAGGAGAAGGTCATGCTGAATTCTTGTACAAACGTCAACCAACTTTGATACTTGGTAGGGTTATATGCCATCCGGTTGTAGTAACCTTCGGCGAATATCCGTCCTTGCCCACTTCCCATGTGAGCAAGAGCAATGGCAACGGCCTCCCCTTCGGCCATCTTGTCTTTCTGTAGCTGGTTGTAGGCCTTGAGCGCCCCAAGCCACCAGTTGGCGTCCTCGATCTTCCCTGTAAAATCCTTGGGGAGTGCGTCCTTTCCGATACCAACCATTTTGACTGGACCACGCCATGGTCATACTATCTTCAAGGGTGATGGTGTTGATGGACCGGGGATGGTCTGTCTTGAAGTCTTAGTGGAGTGAATGGTGGTAGTACCTACCGGGCCAACAGGACCATATCCTAGTCTGGGTTTCTTTGAAGATCCTGGGCCTGATTGGCAGAGGAATGCACACTTCGAAGAACCTGAAGGCTGAGCGGTGGTAGAGTAGATGTGAGGGTATTTCTTTGATGAGTCTTTTCATACTGCTAGATAGGAGCAGTGGCCCTTCCGACTCTGGGTGGAGGTTGAACTGCTTGCCCTCGGCCAAGAGAACGAGATCCTAGGGAGGTTGACCATAGGTACCAACATAGAGGGCAGAAGCTAGATAGCAACTGCGGTGAAGTAGAGCTAGTTCTTTTGTTACGACACTACTGCTCTTCTAGTGTAATGCTAAGATAGATAGTCAACTATGAACATAGCAGTAGGCACTCAGAAGTAGCCTATGGACTTAGAGAGATCCGACCAGGGTTACACCAGAAGATACGCAGTATATTGCGTAGAACTAGCTGGGGAGCTAAGTTCTATACTAGGGGTTTATATAGGTTACAGAGTATGCTACTCGACGAGAGGATTCCCAATGGGGAAGAGCCTTGAGGAATGCGTGAGGTGTAGCATGAGAAAAACATGAGGCAAGGCTATGTTGGTTCCTAATGAATAAGAATGAAGATGGAACTGACCGTATGGTACAAGGAAGAAGGTTAGGTTTGATGGAAGAGAAGCAGTGTCAATCACGGAGATTAACACGGGAAGAGAGATAGTGGTCCGAAGTAGTGGAATACCTGTCCACAGGGTAGAATGAAGGGTTAATAAGTTTTATCATAAGAGAAGAAGAAGAAAATGAATAGTCAGGTACGGGCCGAACCATTAGTTTGTAACAGCAGGTCCTTCTGCCAGACTTCTTTTTTGCCAATGTGGTGACCTTGCAACCCATTTCACGCCAAATCGTTCAGCTCCAATATAAGCTGGAAAGGTTCACTCAAGAAGGTTTAGCCAAGGATGGTTCCCCTTGGTCCCGGAAGGATGGCCAAGTGTATTGGAAGAAGTTAATCTATGTTCCTAATGATGCCCGACTATGGGAGGATATAGTCATAGCCAACCATGATCATCTGATTGCCGGGCACCTGGGTGTGAAGCATACTCGCAATCTTGTCATGAGTGAGTATTATTGGCCCTCTCTCTGATGAGATGTGGAGGCTTATGTTAAGGGGTGTGATATCTGCCAGAAGGTCAAGGCCAAGAACATGGCCAGTGTGACCCCCCCTCATCCAAATGAAGTCCCTTTGGCCCCATTGGAAATCATCTCAGTGGACCTAATCAGCCCTCTTCTCCAATCGAGTGGCAAAAATGCCATTCTAGTGGTAGTGGACCAGTTCTCGAAGATGATCCATCTAATACCAGTTATGGATACCATCACTTCTCAAGGTGTAGCCTTGCTGTTCCAGGATCAAATCTTCAAACTTCATGGCTTCCCTCGAAAGGTCATTTCAGATCATGGGCCGCAGTTTGTTTCGTCATTCATGAAGGACTTGTACACCCTTCTCGGAATAGAAGGGAACCCCTCCACTGCATACCACCCTCAGACCGACGGCCAGACTGAGCACATCAATCAAGAAGTAGAGCAATATCTCTGAATCTACGTAAATCACCGGCAGACTGACTGGGCAGATTGGCTTCCTCTAGAGTTCACACATAACTTCCAGACGACAAGTGCGATGGGGGTGTCTCTGTTCCTGCTCAACTATGGTCAGCAGCCGCTCATCCCTGACTGAAAGGTGGAGGTGCGAAACAAGTTAGCCACAGCATTTGTCAAGGAAATGCAGGCGAGTCACGAAACTGCCCACCAAGCCTTGGAGAAAGCCATGTCCACTATGAAGGCCTCTCACGATTGGTGGGCCTGTCCTAGTCTAGACCTTGAGATTGGTCAAGAGGTGCTTTTAGAAGGAAGGAACATCTGCACAGATAGACCTACCAAGAAGTTGGAAGACAAACACTATGGTCCATTCTGGATCAAGCAGAAGGTCAGTGTGGCCTCTTATGAGCTAGACCTCCCAACTACCTGGCTGGCAATTCATCCAGTCTTCCATGAGTCATTACTCACACCCTACTCAGCCGGGACGTTCCCCTCTCAAGCCCGTACCAAACTCCACCCAGTCGTACAGCAGCAACAGGAAGAGTATGAGGTCAAGGAGATTGTCAATTCCAGAAAACAAAGAGGGTGTGTGGAGTACCTCGTACAATGGAAGGGTTACCCGAGGGAGGAACAGACCTGGGAGCCGACCAAGAACATCATCAACGCTCCATGACTGGTCAAGGTCTTCCACAGGCGAAATCCACTTGCCGTCTGCTCCCTTGACAGCGAGCCCTGTGATTGCCCTAGTTGCATGGACGCTGTCCCAATGATTCTCGTCCCTGCCTTCCACACATTTGCCTCCTCCCTTAATTGCCTCCCCAATGTTCTATTTGAGATTCCTTCTCCCTCTGGGGATCCTGTTCTCTCTGGTGTCCTGGTCGACCGGGAGTTCGACCCTTGAAAAGGGGGTGATGAAACAACCGTATCCCTATGTCCACGAACGGCTTCCCTCTTTGACTCTTGTTACTCCTTTTTCCTTTCTTTCTCTTGTACGAAGTTGCTTACTTAGCTAAGTATTATTCTAGTTATCATTACCTGTCTCTTCTAGAATCTTCTGGGAATGACGTAGCCACTTAGGTAAGTATTTCCACGCCTGCCCTGAACACCTATGAGACCATATATAAAACCATCGTAGTACAACCTGTATTTTCTCACATTTGGAATACCACTTCTACGCCTGGAATCCTAGCCCTTTGCTAGCTCCAAGTGTTGTGTGTGTTCTTGAACATTTCACAAATGGTCATAACTTGGATGCCAGTTTGGCTAATGACAGTTACTGTTCCTTTACTGTATGTGGTAACAGGTTTATCACCCAATCCTCTGATTACCTTTCTTAGTAATTCATGGTAGTCGGTAAATGTGTCGCACTCAGCACATATGTGTGATGTTGCACCTGAATCTGCTATCCATGAGTAAGCAGAAAAGTTGGCCTCGTCAGCCTTGCTGTTATCTCCAGCTACAGTTATATGTGTAGTAAATGCCTTATCTAGGCTCTGAGTGTCACTGTCTGTATCATCTGGTACAATGTATGTGCACTCTTTCTTTTTCGGATAGGGTTTTGAGTTGTCCCAACCCTTAGGAACTTTTCCTTTGCCTCTATTCAGGGGGTTTCTCCAACAATCTTCCTCCCTGTGTCCAAATTTATTGCAAATATCGCATTTGGGCTTACCCTTGTGTCAGCAATCAGCCGTGACATGGTTTGTGTGCCCACAAATGCCACAAGGCTGGGTCTTTCCCTTGTTTGGCTTGATCCGAGGCTTAGCCAAGAATCCGTACTCACTTACATCATCTTTCTCCTTTTGTTGTTTGTCTTCTTCAGTCAGTAGGGAGACGAGTTGCTGCACAGTCATGTGCTGTGCATGCGGATTATCTAGAGTACCTCCCTGATACCCTAGATAGGACATAGTGAATGCCTCCCAGCTATGTGGGAGAGATGCAACGAGTATAGACTTGAACTCAACTTCATCAATTCAATGTCCGCTTAAGGATAAGCATTCATGTAGTGCTTTGAGGTCATTAAGGTGGGTGGTGATGTCAGAATTCTCCTTGGCTTGAGCACTATAGATTGCCCATTTGATAGAGAGGATGGATTGCTGGCCACACGGTTCATGAATGGTATGAGGAGCTTCCCACATGGTTGCCAAGGTTGTACACTCGGATACATGCATTACCTATGTGTCATTGATTGCAGTGGTGATAAGTTTCTGTGTGATCAGAACCTTTATGTTTCCAATTAGCTGCACCATCAGAGTCAAGTGGCTTTGGCGTGATGCCAGTTGCAATCTCGTATGCCTCTTTCCTTTTAAGGACAGTGGCCATGCGAGTTTTCCATGTGAGCCAGTTTCCATCCTTCAGCTTCTCAATTTTAGGGGCTGAGGTGGAAATCCCTAAGTGATTATTATTGGTGGCAGTGATGGTGGACATCGCAGGCATTGCATTTCCATAGATGCCCGAACCAGCTGCACTAGGAGTCTGGGATGCAGCGGCTAATGCAGGTGTCGGTGGAATAGCCAAAGGTGGGCCAGTACATCAGCAAACCAACCCTTATCCTGACATCTGTGGAATTCTGTGAAATTGATACAGGTCTGTGGAGATCTGCATTACTAGGTACCTCTCTGTAAAAATTCTGTAAGTCCTGTACAGCTCTGTCAGGATGAGGGTTGGTTTGCTAATGTAGGCAGTGGCATCGCCTGTCCCATATTAGACATGGTCTAGGTTGGCGACGTACGTGTGATCAAATAGATAGTAGGGCAATTAGATTATAGTCCCAATGGGGCTCATAACCTGTTGCACAGAGTACGAGATGTGAGAGTCAAAGCAAGATGGTGGGGAAAGAATCAGGACAACTGATATTTCCCCTATACTACACTGTCTATTATACTAGTGTACTGAATGGATTGCTAATCATATATATTTCTACATTCTAGGGGACATATATCAGCAAATTGTCTCGTTACTTTCTGGCACTTTGTCACCACTTTCATCACACTTCATGTCAAAGTAAATTGCATATTTCAAAGTAGATCTGTCTGCTTTTGTTTTACTTATTTTCTACTTTGGGCTACTTTGGGCCTGAATTTTACTTTGAAAGGTGTAAAGTTGGATCACACGGGTAAAGCATTCAAGTATCAAAGCATACAGGGGGGAGGGAAAGAGCACGCATGAAAGTAATGAAGCCAGAAAGTAAGAAAGCCGGAAAGTAATATAGCCGGAGGAAAGCAGACAAAAGTACCATACGTCAGGAGCACGAGGGGGGTATTATAGATGAATGGGCCGAGCAACGAGGAAACAGCTGAACAGGAGGGGGG
>JBBPNB010000794.1:0-12364 GCA_038090635.1 Rubroboletus satanas | reverse complement strand
TATGACGAGGTGGCTCTGGAAGATCCTATTGATACCCACGAGGAATCCTGGTTATCCACAGACTTGGCAACTCCTGTACAGGGGCAGGTAGTATGGTACATTCCACGTTCCCTGTGGCAGATCCGGAAGAAGGGGTAGACGGTGCTTGGCGAACACCGAAATCATCGCTGACTGACTGACTCAGGCTGCCGGGGTTCTCACATGAGCGGCTTGATGAGAACGATCATCGTGAGTTTACCTACCCAGAAGCATGCTGATCGCGGCGATTTGGTCCAACGACACCATTCCTTGATTTGTCGCCAGATCCCTCGAGAGGATCGAAGGACGAAGCATCACTTGGATCCGGCGGCTGAGAATAAGACTGACTTGACCACGATGCTATCACGTCGCAAAGAGGCTGGGAACGGGGGCAACTCTCCAAGAACTGTTCAATAGAGGATACAATAGTGTTCGCCGCTGGTCGAATCGGCATTGGCGACAAGCAGCTTTCGACGAGTTCCCAGTGCCGCTCATCTATCGGCGGGGATTTTGGTCGGGCAGGCATGCAGCCCCGGCTCAGTTGAAGTACGACAGCAGCGACTTCCCCAAGTTCCGACCAAGGTTGCTTGCCGGACAATACCTACGATTGAATGAGAAGGGAGACAAATCTAAGGTATCTAATCGACTTGCCTGGAGAGCGATGCACCCAAAGGAGTAAACATCACTTTGAGTTGTCCGACGTATGTCTGGGGTCAACGAGACATGTTCTGGTGCGACCCATCGTAGAGCGCCCAGACTATTTGTGGACCTCCTGAGATAAGTCAATGCTTCAGGTATTTCCCCCATCATGGAAGCATAACCGAAATCAACCAGGCGCGCAGTATAATCGTGATCGAGAAGCACGTTGGCCTATCTGGGGGTTTAGTTGCCGAAGACGGTGTTAGTTTAATCACGCACAGGGTTGAGGTCACCATGAAAAATTGGATTGGGAAAGGGCGCGGAGGAGGAGGATAAAGTAAAAGAATGCACTGTCAAGATTATGATTATGTAGTGGGGACGATGGTTACCGACAAGACCTACAATAGTCTAGTCCGTTTGCAATATCGAGTAACTGTCAGGGTGTGTTAGACGGCAGAATAAATTAATATAATACGATGCCAGTGAACCCACCAATCGGAGTCGATGATCAACCCCAAGATTTTCATACTCTTCGAGAAAGCTTTGAAGAGTTCCGTTGGGCATCCACAATGAGACCAAGGACTGGGAACCATACATCCCAAATCCAGTGGCGGTACCCAAAAATGGAACGATGTTCGGGTGGTCCAGTCTCCTCCAGATCCCAGGCTCGCGACGCGCCATCTAGAGGGTAAGTTAGAGCGAGACGTCGCGATCGTCAATGAAGGCGGTCACTTTGGTATTACTATCCACCTGGAGCTTGAATCGAAAGGCTTTAACCGCCACCTGACCAATGAACTAAGTGAAATCGAGAGGGCAAGCAATGGGCCACGCTCATACTTCTTTAGATCCCAATCTGCATTTATAGACGTCGCCGAAGTTCCCTGCACCCGAGTATTGATCTCCACATCTGACAATAAACTTGGTGAGGTCTGGCGGAGGAGGCGGAAACGCAGAACTGAACGAGTTGAAAACGTGGTTGATCGTCGATGAGGGATCGATGTCAGTGTCTACCGCCGGTTGTAAGACCTAGGCGAGAAGACATACTTGGGGTTGACCATTGGATGTAGTTCTCGTGCTATGCGTAGTTGAAATGAGACTCTGTAGTCGGGGTAACTTTTAGGATGAGTCGAGGGAGAGGGAACCGCGTGGAGGCCTCAAGGCTGCACTGAGTGCTATTTGTAGACATACTGAGCGTCTAGGATGCATGCAGGGTGCAATGAATTGCTGTCGTAACGAAAAGTACGTTGATGATCAGCCAATATTGACGGAGGGCGATTCGAGTGCATGTTGAACGTGCGCGAGATTATGTGTTCCATGCTTATCTTATCAGTATCGTCAAACGAATTTTTTGTGTCGTCGGCATCTGACCATCGACCACATCAACCAAGAAATACCCTTAGAAGCACCCAGGATCTATTCATCGACTGATTCATGGCGTCCGAGAACGGTGGGCCAACCGCACCCCCGACGCGTGCGCTAAATCCTGACACGACGTCCCATAGTGCTGATTGGCGTGATCGGTGGAAGCGGTTTATACCACCTCGACAACCTCACCACCATGTAAGTCGATATCGATCCAGACCCATCTCGAGTCCTCGCTCAACAATTCCCTTTCGTTTCGCTTTACTTTCCCCCCAGAAAAACAGTCAACCCAGAGACAGTGCGTCCCACCGTACACCCCTGATTTTCTTTCACCCGACTCACCATTCAATCCCAATCAGCCCTGGGGATACCCCTCCTCCCCCATCACCATCTGCGCCCTCCCCTCGGGGGCACGCCTCGCCTTCGTTGCTCGCCATGGCAAACATCACAGTATCCCCCCATCCGCCGTCCCCTCCCGCGCCAACGTCGCCGCCCTTAAACACCTCGGCGTGCGAGCCATCCTCGCCTTCAGCGCCGTCGGTTCTCTCCGCGAAGAAATCGCCCCCGGCCACTTTGCCCTCCCCACCCAAATCATCGATCGCACCAAGGGCATCCGTCCAGCCAGTTTCTTCGAGGGCACGAGCGTCGTCGCACATGCCGCCTTTGGGGAGCCGTTTAGTGTGCGCTTGGTGAGGTGGTTAGAAGTTGCGGTGGAGCAGGCATTGGCGGAGGAAGGACGTGGCGTCGTCTTGCATCGGGACAAGTGTATCGTGTGTATGGAGGGTCCTCAGTTCTCGACGCGTGCGGAGAGTTCGATGTATCGTGCTTGGGGAGGGGACTTGATCAACATGAGCGTATTGCCGGAGGCGAAACTGGCGCGCGAGGCAGAGCTCGGGTGCGTTCACTTTTTTTTTTCGGCCCAGTCGATCGTGAGACGTGAACTTTTTGGGGGGTGATTTGGTAGGTATGCATTAATCGCGACTGCGACCGACTACGATTCGTGGCGCCCACACTCAGAGGTCGTAACCGCATCCCAGGTGCTTCAGACACTCCACGCCAACGCGAATACCTCGCGCCACGTCGCTGCGCACATTCTCGAAGACTTGCACAAGGCTGCACAAGGCGACCTCTTGAGCGAAGAAAAGGGCAATATGGCATTCTCCATCATGCCCACGAGTGTCGATCAGAAACAAGAGGACGTCGAGAAGCTCGCGTACATCCTTCCCGAATATTTCAAGCCTGCCAACTAGATGGTGACGTGGTTGGGATCTATTTGGGAAGAAATGGTTGTAATATACCAGTGATGTGGATATGCGAGAGCGTATGAAATATGGTAGTTCAGTGTGCCAATCAGTATACCTGCTTTACACTTGTGTCCACCGTCTGGTCGAGATCGAGCTCAACGTCTCCAGGTGACACTGATGCGTACACAACCGACACGCCCTACAAAAATGAGATTCAAAGTTTAAACCCGTGCAGCAGATATCGATACTATACATACCTTACGTCACCCCATAGGCTCTGTCCCTCTCTCTCTGAGCTTGGGGCTAGGGCTTGAGGCAGGACCGAGTCGCCGTGGGGTGCGTACGAACGCGGAATCTCAGATGCGTGGATGACTGGGACACACCCGTTGTGGCCAGGCTATCAACCCAAGAACGACTGCAAGGAAATACGTCATAGTTGTATTCCTATGAGACCTCCGCCGAGCGTCAAACCATGTTCTGGGAATTAGGAAACGGATCAAAATGGGACCACTCAGAAAGTGCTGTGACGCTGTCGAGGGTAGCAATAACTGACGGGATATCATCGTGATATTACCCTGTCTGTTTTGTTAACCTTCTTGATTTGCCATGTGATGTTATTGTTCCGAACGGGGTGGTACTCCCTTATCCGATGTTCGGTACAAACTCTGCAGGGCAGAATCAACATATCGCGTTTCTTATGGCCATTGAACAGTTGAGAAACAATACGAGTGTCATGATGCATTAGAAAATACTAACCGTCGTATGGCGGTCCATGGCAGGGTGGCGCCATTTGAGTTGTCGGCGTATGGCTTTGGGAAGGGGGCAATCGCAATGAATGGACACACACGCCACCGCTTCTCATCTCCGGAAGGTCATGACCATATGACCAACCACTTGCAAGAATATAGTTTCATCCACTGTTCGGGGTCAAACCAGGCAAGTGGAAGTAAAAACCCACTAACTGGCATACTGGGAATGTGATGGACGGCTGCCAAATTATTTGCAAAAATGTTTTCAAGTGTAGACGAATGTCTCTAATTTCGCTCTTGAAACAAGGTATAAGAAGGCGACATCAAGTGAGTAACAAGTGACGATGCCTTTACCTGTTGCTGCCCATTCTAAGCACTCCGACGCGGTGTCTTCTTTGGCCACGGCTGCCATTGCATCGGTGACCACAACATGTTTGTTGCTTGCAGAGCGGCAAAGCATGAGAAGGTAAGGGATGTGCTGGTATCGTGCAAAGTGTTTCCTACGAATATTGAGTCAGGATCACTCCGGCGAATCGTTGATGACCGGCTTACATAATAGACCAACGTCTTGATTACATAAGCTATTACCTGCCGAGATGTCAGTCAGTCTGCGAGTCATTTCATGCAGTCACCAGTGTCAACTTGGACTCAGAGGCAAGTCTCGTCAAATCCAGCGCAAGGGGGCCAGTCAGACGATGTAGGCTCTATGCTTGACATCATAATACCCTCACTAAGGAACGTTTACTCACCGCGCTATCCAAGCATTGTAGGCACAAGTCTTGCTCATAATGATCGCTGGTTTCAAAGCTTCCCCTCGTACCATTTATACCTCCAAGGTCGACGGTACCGCATCTTGTCCGACCGCTTCGGAACGAACTCAGGAGTGCTAGATATCACACTGAGTCAGGCCGCATGCGGCTGTGACTGTTACTCCATGGAGTCCGGCGAACTTTCTCGGCACCGAGTCCATTTTTTTTGTAATCCCCCCCCGCCCTCGTTCGTGTTTAGCTGTAACATGCTTACTCACCCCTTATCTTCCGCTCTTTCACTTGACTAAGAGTGAACCTGCAGCTCCACCCGGGCTGTGGTACCTCACATCATGGGTTATTTCAGCCCGTCGCCAGATAATAGTACCGCCCCACGGACGATATTGACGTCATTTATATATTGTGCTGACTCGTACAGAGTTGGCACCACATTCCGACTCGAGGACCGTGTTCTATTTGAATCCGGTATGCACATGGTATGTAGGATAAGCAGAGGGCCTCGGGGTGCTTCGGGAGATTCTACATCATACTTCTATGTGCATTGGGTATGAAGTTTGGTCTAAATAAAAATAATACATGTCATGAAGCGACCCTTGTCCTCGTCGCTCCAACTTCAGGCAACGTATGGTCGAACACGCAATGGTAACTTGCATCCCACCTCACCCGCAATCCCTGGTCGTGAAAGCAGACCTCTCCAGACTTCGATCCTGGGATCGATACCATCACGCAGCTCAAAGACAAAGCTCTTCACAAGCACCGTCAACACCGCCTACCAAAGTAAGGCCGTAAGAGTCAATGGCCATAGCACGCTGCAACGACATACCTTGAGCTCTGTCAATGCAAAATTCTTCCCCAAACAAATCCTCGGCCCATCCGCGAACGTCAGCAAGTGACGATGTCCCTGAATTTCCTTGGCCTTGGTAGGTATCCCATGCTGACCGTTCGCGTCCTCGAGCCATCGACTGGGCCGGAACATTTTGGCGTCCTCACCCCAAATCGCGGCAGAGCGGTTCATGGATTCCATCGAGATAACGACAAGGGTGCCTTTAGCGATCATCAGGCTGTCGACCAGCTCGCCGGATTTGGTACGGACTGGTTCGGAGAGCGGGATCACATCATCTTCGAGGGCCTGTGGATGTGTTATAACATTGTCAGTCATCGACAGCGTGGCATACACGATAGATGATGGGGATCGGAGTGTGGAGAGAGTGAATGGGGACGTACGACACGTGTAAGCTCGACGACAGGCAGGTGGATGCGGAGGATCTCATGGACGAAAGCGTCGAGATAGGGAAGACCGTTTGTAAGTTGATCGTACGTCGGGTCTGCGTCACGCTCGAGAAGCTCGTTTCGTAGCCTTGTCTGCACGTCTGGATTCCGCGAGAGCTCGAGTAGGGCCCACTGTGAAAACGGTCAGTCGATGCATGGAGAATGCATGGGTGGCATTTACGGTCAAGCTGACTAGTGTGGAGATATGTATGAGCCAGGAACGTTCAAGAATATGCAGCGAAGACACATACTAGATGTCGTTTCATACCCTGCCAGGAGCAGCTGTTTCATCTATAAAACCTACGTCGACGATAGATCTGGACGAGACGTGCAACGGCATTACCTGGGCCACGATTTCATCTTTCGTCAAGTGGACCTCTGAATCCCTATTCGCCCCCTTGACTAGTTTTTGAATCAAGCAGGTCAGTAGTGCATGCAAACGAACATTTAGAATTCACCACATACTGAGCAACCCAATAATAGATCTCTCCTCCGAGCTCCCGCCGACAACGCCCATCTCCAATTCTTTCTGTGTTCGTGCCAGTAACACATCAGAGATCTCCCCCATGGCCACGCCGAGCGACTGGAAGTGGCTCAGGCGTGACATAGGTATCTGCACGAGAGACGGGAAGACTTCCGCCAAGAGAAGGAGACCATTTTCGAGCGACGTGGAACGAATGGGTGCGGCGAATGTGTCAAAGATTTCGATGATGCCTGCGTGCTTGCCTTGAAGCGTGCCAAAATTGTGAGAGAAACCTGCGAGACCGATGGTATCGAGTCTGCAATGGCAATTATGGATGTATCACGACAAAAGCGTAGGAAGAGACTCACGATATGTAATTCATCCTTCAACATCAGCACGTCAGGGATTGATTATGAAGGTTTGAGAGACCATTTCATGAAACGCACCAGGTTTGGACGTCGATGATAGCACTATCCTCACCGCTCGACTCGATGAGACTATCCCAAGCTTCTTTTGCCTTTAAGTGAATTTACATTCATGTCAGACAGAATCCACTACCCCCACAACGACAAGCTGACCTTGTATGCTGAGTCATAGAAAATCGATGTCAGATGCCGGATGGCACCGATGCTGAAAGCAGGCGTCAAAGATTTGCGTTGTCTGGGGGGGAAATCGGTCAATAGTTCCTTTAGGAAATGAGTTAAATTATGGATATACCTCCTATGAGTTTCTCCATCGGCCCATGACAGACCTTGCCCAAACTGGGTCCAAACATCAGCCACACTGTACAACACGAGTCCTCCACCACGCACCAAATTCGCGAGTGCTTTCTTGGTTAACGGGGTTTGAATGTATGTCCAAGTGTCCTTGGAATAAAAATGTGCCATTGCCTTAGGATCACGCAAGACGATCCTCTCGCTCCCCAAGGTTGACGGGAGCGCGTAAACGGGACCATATTCCTGTGCCCACGTTTCGTACAGGGTGCCTGAGTCCTCGGAGGCGAGGATGCGCTTGCTGACACCGTACAGGAAGCTCTCGCTTGGTGGTCCCCGGAGCTGCGTGGTACGGAGTTGCGGACGGTATGTGCGGAACCATCGAAGGAGGATCCAAATCGCCGCGCAAGCGACTGAGGCATCGAACACATACCGCTGATAGGGACGAACGTAGGTCAGGGCGTTGTGCAAGACCTCCGACGCCGTCTGAGTCATGGATGGTGGTGCATCGAGTGACATAGTGAACGATGATAGTACGTCGGTGGAAGGAGGGGTGCGACTATTCGAACCGTCGTTACACCTCCCACACCGCCCTTTATATGCATCATATGCATCAGCGCCGCAGCGGGTGGAGGTGCCCAGTCGCCAAGGACCTGGTGGCGAGTCACATCAGTAATGTACAGTCCGCGATCCCGTCACTGTAACCAGTGTTTGAAGGACAAGGGGGGACAGCCATCGCGACGATGACGGTCGCGGTCGCACGGTCAATTGATCGATGCATCGACGATGTTCCGCCAATTAGTTACTATCTGCGCACGCTGGATACTATGGTCATCCACCTCAAGGATCTGCCTGTTCAAATCGACGAGGATGGTTTCACGACAGTCCAAGTCCCTTGGTAAAGTTGGTGTATCAGGCTCCTCCGTTCAACGTTGCGCAACTGCGAATGCACTTACGTGATGAATCGAAAAGCTGCGGACGAAAGTGGCTTGGCACTTGTCCGCATCCCACGTAGCTCACATATCTACAGCGCTTTGCTGATTGATGGGAGGTCTGACCAGCCAATAAGCTGTTTAGATGGTGCTCAAAATCACGACCGTGCACCGCATTCTATTAAAAAAAACCCCAACTCTGACGGTGCTCGAGTCTCGAAACTGGGTTGCGAATATGAATACTCTTAACTTCGCCAGTGGAAGGTCGACCACTGCACTACGGACGGTACCTCTGGAGATTCAGACTCGAGGACTATATTTTATTTGAATTTGGTATGCATACTGGTGGATGTACTAGGATAACGAGAGGCCTAGGGTGCCTCAGGAGACGCTGCACCGTGCTTCCTTTGTCCCGCTCCAACCTCAGGCAACGTACGGTCGTACACGCAAAGGTAACTTGCATCCCGCCTCACCCGCAATCTTTGGTCGTGAGAGCAGACCGGGCCAGAATTCGATCTTGGGATCGATGCCATCACGCAGCTCAAAGACAAAATTCTTCACGAGCACCGTCAACACCGCCTAGCAAAAAAGAAAAAAAAAATGCCGTAAGGACCACATTGATGCCAACAGCACACAGCACCCACACACCTTGAACTCGGCCAATGCAAAATTCTTCCCCAAACAAGTCCTCGGCCCATCCCAGAACGTGAGCAAGTGGTGATGTCCCTGAATTTCTTTGGCCTTGGCAGGTATCCCATGCTGACCGTTCGCGTCCTCCAGCCATCGACTGGGCCGGAACACTTTGGCATCCTCACCCCAAATCGCGGCGGAGCGGTTCATGGATTCAATCGAGATGCAGACGTGTGTGCCTTTGGCAATCATCACGCTGTCCACCAGCTTGCCGGATTTAGTACGGACTGGTTCAGAGAGCGGGATCACATCATCCTTGTTGGCCTGTGGAGGTGTCATATCATCGTCAATCGTCGACGACGCGGCATAGATGACAGATCATTGGGAGGGACGTGTAGAGAGAGGTCAGTGGAGACGTACGACACGTGTAAATTCGGGGACAGGCGGGTGGACGCGGAGGATCTCGTGGACGACGGCGTCGAGACAAGGAAGACCGTTTGTAAGTTGATCGTACGTCGGGTCTGCGCCATGCTCGATTAGCTCATTTCGCAGTTTTGTCTGCACGTCTGGATTCCGCGAGAGCTCGAACAGGGCCCACTGTGAAAACGGTCAGTCGATGCATGGTAAATACATGGGTAGCATTTACGGTCAAGCTGACTAGTGTGGAGATATGTATGAGCCAGGAACGTTCAAGAATATGCAGTGAAGACACATACTAGATGTCGTTTCATACCCTGCGTGGAGCAGCTGTTTCGTCTATAAAACCAACGTCGACGATGAACCTGGATAACACGTGCAACGAGATTCATTTACCTGGGCCACGATCTCATCTTTCGTCAAGTGGATCTCTGAATCGACATTCGCCCCCTTGACTGTTTTTTGAATCACGCAGGTCAATAGTGCAGGTAAAGGAACATTTTTAATCCACCACGTACTGAGCAACCCAATAATAGACCTCTCTTCCTTCCCTCCGACTACACCTATCTCCAACTCTTTTTGTGTTCGTGCCAGCAACACATCAGAGATCTCCCCTATCGCCACACTAAGCCTCTGGACGTGCCCCATATGTGACGTAGGTAACCGCATGAGAAACGGGAAGACCTCTGCCAAGAGAAGAAGGCCATTTCCGAGGGACGTGGATCGAGTGGTTGTGCCGAATGCGTCAAAGATTGCGGTAATGTATGGGCGCTTGCCTTGAAGCGTGCCAAAATTGTGAGAGAAACCTGCGAGACCGATGGTATCGAGTCTGCCACAATCATTATGGATGGATCACGACAAGAGGGTAAGGGAGAAACCCACGATATGCAATTCATCCTTCAACACCAGCAAGTCAGGGATTGGTTATGAAGGTATGAGAGACCGCACCAGTTTTGGACGTCGATGATAGCACTATCCTCACCGCTCGACTCGATGAGACTATCCCAAGCTTCTTTTGCCTTTAAGTGAGTTTACATTCATGTCATACATAATCCACTATCCCCACAATGGCAATCTGACCTTGTATGCCGAGTCATAGAAAATCGATGTCAGATGCCGAATGGCATCGACGCTGAAAGCAGGCGTCAAAGATTTGCGTTGTCTGGGGGGGGATCGGTCAATATTTCCTCTCGGAAGTGACTTAGATCATGGATTATACCTCTTATGAATCTCTCCATCGGCCCATGACAGACCTTGCCCAAACTGGGTCCCAGTATCAGCCACACTGTTCAACCCGAGGGTCATCATCATCAACCACATACCAACATCGTGATTCCTGTCTTTTCCATCGGGGTCCGATAATATGTCCAAGTGTCCTTGGAATAAAAATGTGTCATCGCCTTGGGATCACGCAAGATGATCCTCTCGCTCCCCAAGGCTGACGGAACCGCATAAACGGGACCATATTCCTGTGCCCATGCTTCATACACGGCGCCTGAGTCCTCGGAGGCTTTGATGCGCTTGCCGACACCGTACAGGAAGCTCTCGCTTGGTGGTCCTCGGAGTTGCGTGGTGCGGAGTTCCTGACGGGATGTGCGGAACCATCGAAGGAGGATCCATATCGCCGCGCAAGCGATTGAGGCATCGAACCCATGCCATTGATAGGGACGGACGTAGGTCAGGGCGTTGTGCAAGACCTCTGACAACGTCCGAGTCGTGGACGATAGTGCATCGAGCGACATAATGGACGACGATGGTACGACAGTGGAAGAAGAGGTGCGACCTGTCTTCTGCTATTCGAACTGTCGTTACACCTCTCGCACTCTTTATACATCAGCGAATGGCCAGTCGCCGATCCCCCCGGGGTAACGACCAGTCATGATGCATGATGCATGACCGGTGACCAGTGTCCAATAACCCACGACCATCGTAGCTGCTTCAGATAAGTTCTATTCGTGCCTGGTTCTTCTCGAAGCCGAGGCACTGATGCTCGCTCGATCTGATGGAGCAACGAACAAAGAAGCGACTGCGGAAATGTAACAATAAGCTGCACGGGTTTAACAGTTCCATATCAACTGGCACCGTACAGACTGGCGATCAGGACCACGAGATCATACCAGTCCAGGAGATCGCCACGTCCTGGTAAAATCGGTGGGAGAGTCGTGCTTGCCATGGAAATCAGTGCATTTCGGAACGTTCCTCAGGATCATGTCGGCATCGTCGTAAGAGAGACATGTGAACTTACCGGCTTTAGATGGACTGGGGCGGATATAGGGGTTCTGCATCGTGCTTTCCTTGGACTATGTGTCATGAAACTTGGTCTAAACAAGAGTATTACATGTCATGAAACAACTTTCCCATCTGTTGTCCCGCTGCGGCCTCAGGCAACGTACGGCCGTACGCGCAAAGGTAACTTGCTTCCCGCCTCACCCGGAATCGTCGGTCGTGGAAGCAGACCTCTCCAGAGTTCGATCTTGGAATCGATACCATCACGCAGCTCAAAGACAAAATTCTTGATGAGTACCGTCAACACCGCCTACCAAAAAAGACCCGTAAGGACCAATGGCAACAAGACACAGCGCCCACATACCTTGAACTCCGTGACTGCAAAGTGCTTGCCCAAACACATCCTTGGTCCATCCACAAACGTCAGCAGATGCCGATGTCCCTGAATTTCCTTGGCCTTGGCAGGTATCCCATTCTGACCGTTCGCGTCCTCCAGCCATCGACTGGGCCGGAACATTTTGGCGTCCTCACCCCAGATCGCGGCAGAGCGGTTCATGGATTCCATCGAGACAGCGACGAGCGTACCTTTGGCGATCATCACGCTGTCCACCAGCTTGCCGGATTTAGTACGGACTGGTTCGGAGAGCGGGATCACGTCATCTTTGATGGCCTGTTGAGGTGTCATATCGTCGTCGATCATCATCGACAGCGCAGTATAGACGACAGTTCATGAGGGACGTGTAGTGGGAGATCAGTGGAGACGTACGACACGTGTGAATTCGGGGACAGGTGGGTGGATGCGGAGGATCTCGTGGACGACGGCGTCGAGATAGGGAAGACCGTTTGCAAATTGATCGTACGTCGGGTCTGCACCATGCTCGATTAGCTCATTTCGTAGCTTTGTCTGCACGTCTGGATTCCGCGAGAGCTCGAGC
>JBBPNB010000793.1:0-12372 GCA_038090635.1 Rubroboletus satanas | reverse complement strand
TCCAAACATTGAATAGATAAAGCTTCGCCGTGTCAAGGGTGGTGATGGTTTTATTGCAAGGGATGAATTTGACTTCTTTGAAGAACCTGTCAACCAAAACGAGAATGGAGTCGAATCCGTTAGATAGGGGAAGATCCATGATGAAATTGGCGGAGACATCGACCCATGGCATATCTGGAACTTCCAGAGGATTTAATTTACCAGAAGGGGCTGAATTACTCCCCTTAAACTGTTGGCATCTTTCACAATGTGAAACGTAACTCTTGACAAACGTAGCCATTCCAGGCCAGAAGTAACTGTGCTGCAGCAACTCCAACGTCTTCTCAACTCCAGGATGCCCTGTGACTGGTGTGCCATGGTGTAACCTAATCACATTCATTCGTAACACTTTGTCATCAGGGACATACATCCGAGAATCCTTCAAAATGAGCCCATCTGGCCCGAGCGAAGCATGTAATTCATTGCACAACTTCATGACTTCAGATTCCTTCAAACGTAACATGATATTTTTGATTTTCTGTTTGGTTTGTTCGCCTTCATTGGAGACTAGGATCGTGGATCTAATCTGCTCCGGCAGAATAACTAACACTCCTTTGTTGTCATCCTCGATGCCTTCAGTGTGATCTTCTCGTCTAGAGAGGGCATCAGCTTTCCCCATGGTAACTCCAGCCTTGTGGAGCCATTTTAAGTTAAATCGGGAGAGATACTGGGCCCAACGTGCTTGGCGTCGGTTGAGATCCTGTCTCATCATAAACCATTGTAAGTTCTGATGGTTGTTCCAGATCTCAAACTCGTGCTTTGCACCTTCTAAATAATGTTGCCAGATCTCGAGTGAACGGATAACGCTTAACATTTCTTTGTCAGCAATGGGGTAGTTCCATTCCTTGGGACTCATGGAGTGACTGGAGAAGGCGACAGGGTGCCACTTCTCATCTTTTAACATAGATAGTACTGCACCTGTTGCATAATCGGATGTGTCACATTCAAGGTGGAACTGGCAGTTATTGTTGGGGAATGCAAGAACAGGGGCGGTGGTGAATTTCTCCTTGAGCACGTCAAACGCCTTCTGCTGTGCTTCTTCCCACACGAAGGGTTGATCTTTCTTGGTCAAATCATTCAGGGGGCGTGTGACTTGCACGTAGTCCTGAATGAACCTTCGGTAGAAGTTTGCCAATCCTAGGAAGCTTCTAACACCTTTTACGTTCTTCAGCACTGGCCATTCCAGAATGGCCTTGACTTTGGACTGGTCCATCTTAATCCCATCTTTTCCTACAATCATGCCCAGAAACTCGACTTCTGTGGCGCTAAATAGATACTTTTCTGGTTTTGCGTATAAATCATTTTCTTCTAATCTACGGAGGACTTCCTGCACGATCTTGTCATGTTCCTCTTGATTATCTGTTTTCGTAAATACTAGTATATCGTTGATGTATACCACAATGACACCATCCATATCGGCGAAGATCTCATTCATCATGGTTTGAAACGTGGATGGGGAGTTGCAGAGACCAAAGAACATAACCACGGGTTCAAAGGAGCCACGGTGGCAGATGAAGGCAGCTTTCCATTCATCGCCTTCCTTGATTTGTACGTTATTGTACCCCCATCTGAGATCCATCTTCATAAATAGTTTAGCTCCCGTAAGTTCGTCAACTAACTGCGAGATGAGTGGGAGTGGATAATTATTCTTAATCGTGTGTTCGTTGAGGTACCAGTAATCCTGTACCATCCTCTTTCGGCCATCCTTCTTAGGCACAAAGAACACGGGGGACGTCTGTTCCGATTTGGAGGGACATGTTACAAACCAATGGTCTGGTGCTACTCCCTAAATCCTTATCCTACACTCCGCGGTTACCGTTTTATTTCATTCTCTTTCTCAACCTTGTGGACAGGCATTCCGCTCCTATGGACCACTGTTTCCTTTCCTGGTTGATCTCTTCAGATCTCTCCAGCATTTTCCTATGTAAACCTAACCTTATTCTTACCAGACGGTTGGTCCTACTTCCTTCCTATTCTTAGGACCGACATTGCCTTCCTTTATTTCCGCTATGCATAGCCTCGCCATGAGGCCTCCTCATTGTCGTGCCTGCAGGATGCCATGAGACCATTCCCCTTTTGGAATCCTCTCCTCTCGTAGCACGACCTCTGATGTATATAAACCCCTCGGCATAGAACTTAGCTCCCCAGCTAATTCTACGCAATATACCTGCTTTCTTGGTGTATTCTCCTCCTTGAGTCTTTGAGCATCTCGTCGATTGCTCGCTACTAGTTCTTTGACGGTTATCTATCTTGGCTCACACCTAGAGAGCAGTAGCGTCGTAACAGGACAGATGTAACCCTTTTGAGCTGATCATCGACGAATGCAGAGACCTCTTCCTGTTCAGCCAGAGACAGGGGAATCAATCAACCTTTCTTTGGCTTGAACGAATCTTTGAGATCTATGGCATGGTCCCATGGTTTGCGGACCGGCATCCGTTCTGACTCATGCTTCGAGAATACTTTTAACCAATCGTGATATTGCTTCAGAACAAGTTCCTCAGCAGTCTTTTCTATTTTAACTGGCGCTTCCTGAGTGGCCCTGAGATGATATGTGGCCCATGTGGCCTGATTTTCTTCTTTTTCTAGGATCCTAAGAAAGACTGTCCTTTCCTGAAGGAGATAACATGAACAGGGGCAATGTGTCATCTTGACTGTGCCCTTTTCCCAATCTATATCCGGGTTGTGGGCCTTGAGCCACATGTAATCAAGTATGATCTGGTTCTTGCCAAGATCCATAACTTCAGCTGTGAGCTTCTCACAGTGACCCTGGTATTCCACAATAATATCCGCGCAGTGCGTAATATCACCAGCAGAGTTCTTGGTTCCGTCCACATTGTAAACGGTAATTCTGTGACATAAGGGGCGAAGTGGGAGCTTCTGTGCTTCGGCCCACTTCCGATCTATAAAAACTTCATTTGCACTGCTATCCAGTAGCGCTTCTGCCGAAACGAATTCTCTGTCCTTCTTATCCTGAGGCGAGACTCTCACGTTGAGCAATATCTCCCTTTTTGAATTAAGTGAATGTGTAAATACTTCTGTAATTTCATTTTCATTTGGGGATTCTTCTCACTTCAATATTTTTTTTATTTTTGGTGTGGAATCAAGCGTCGGTTCAATGCCCCAACCGCACTCCGTACTAGCCAAAGACGCCACATGGCTTTGTGAAGATTTAATACTATCGTCGTCATTGTCATCTTCAACTTCTTCAATGGTCAAGTTATTGAACCTATTTTTGTGTGTGAATGGAGCACCTCTAGTGTTCACATTCCTTCTCTGATCAATGGCATCCTTCATGTCCCAGAAGTACTTCTTCACTTCATCATAGGGCTTGCTGTAGAGGGCAGAAAATGGATCAAACTTAATATTAGAGTTTGCATAGCTGCGCATCTTGGCAGTGTCTTCATGTAGCTTTATGGGGTTTTCATAGAATCTTTCCTGACAAGGGACATCTGGATTAAATAGCATCTGGTTATAGTGTTGTTGACCCTGACACATCCCAGGATAAAACCTCTCATAATCAGGGGATGTTGACACCTGCATCATTACCCCATCTGTCATCTTCTTTGGCATTCCAGCCATTGGTGTTAGGGGTCTCTCCCCAACCATCATTCTGGTTGTATTCATTGGCAGGCCAGCTATCAACGTTGCATGATCTGGTTCTAGCCATCTCTCGTTCTTCTGGTGAGTTGTAGAAGTACCCTGCAGTACCTCTCTGGGTTGGAATAACTCTTCTGGGTAAAAGCATGGCAAATGAGAACATTTGTTCACCATACTGGACTTTGAGTATCAGGGGTCTTCCCTGAGGGACAATGTGTGCTAAGAGAGCAGCAGCTACTACAATCACAATCATGAAGAGAGTGACAATCATGAGAACAAAGAACACAATGTAGTTCATAACATGTCTTTTATGGAGATAAGGGCTTGAAATGGGGTGCCAGGCCGTAAGGGTGATGCTTCAAATTAAATTGTCTTGTGGCCCTGCATACGAGGATACAGGCTGGCAAATGTGGCTTTCATCAAATGCTGTGCTTCAAGTCCTTTCCTAGACTGCTTTGTGTGATACTTGTATAGTGCTGTGCTTTGTGGTATTCGTCTACAGAAGGAATGACTAATGCACTCCTGAGGGTGTCTTGCCCAAAGAGCTTCGTCAATGTTGTCTAACGTGGGTATCAACCAACATGAAACTTTGGCACGGCAGGTGAAGGTTACTGCTTCTGCTCCTAGTACTAACTGTTCTGCTCTTGAACGTCTGGTTCGAGAAGGTTATCTGAAAACTTGATTACTTGGTTCAATCACTGCAACTGTTGCGTGGAGGCGACGGAACGTGTGACTACGTTCATGTGGTTCTGTGTACTTGTTTTCTGGGGCGACCTACACCTACTGCTGAGTGGCGAGCGTCTCTACTAACGTAGACTTCTGGTAGTGAGTACTTCTTTACTCTTGGGTTTTTAGACGTTGTTGTCAATAGGTGACTATACAAGACCTGCTCGTCCTCTTAATGTCATAGCAAGCTTCTTCTTGCAGACCGTCTTTGGTGCTTCTAACCCTAAGGGACCTAGAAGTCTTTCTTCAAATGGTTAACTTCAACAGGGATACTTCTTTATCCTTGCTGAGCATCGCTCTTACTCTGGCAAAGTGGCACTACTGCTCATCTGGTTAGCTTTGCGAATATAAACCTTGCTGTACCAGCGGCAAGCGTTCAGTGACTACAAGAGTACAGAGGGACCTTCAAACGTCAAACTTCAGAGCTTCGCTGGCAACCGTTGTTGAGAGGAAGATGTAGTCAAGTTCTAGTGAAATACTCAAAGCTCTGCCCATACGTGGCAACTCTGGAAGTGCTTATGAAACAAGGGGATGATGGAAAGGGGACTGAGTCCTACTCTCAATGAAGGATGAACTCTGAGGAGAACTCCAAGAGAACTTGACTGAAGTTCTCTGGCAGTGACTTTGGCCTTTATATACTACTGACTATATGTACACCTGTGTATGCTACATCTACGATAAGCCTTATGGAGGAGGCGTGGATCAGGAATGGAAGAGCGGAGATGAAGTACATGCATGATGCACCTGGCATCAGAATGGAAGAGAAGCATGTACATGAGGCCAACACATGGTGTGGCAGAATGGAAGCACAAAGGGCGCTGTGTGTGCGAGTGAAGTGGCGTGACCCGTGAAAGGGTGAAAGAAGAAATGGTTCCCAGGGTCACGTGCACCTAAAGATAAGATAAGACAAGAAAAGTAAAAGTAGCAAGTCAAGAAATGAGAGTTCATAACAGTTGGGGGAAATTGGGGCCATGTTCATCAGTCTTGGTAAACAGGGTTAGGAGGGACACATGGAAAACTGGGTGTATTTCCCAAGAGGGTGGAAGGTTCAGCTCATACGCCACAGCAGAAATGACCTTGCTGATGGAAAATGGGCCGTGGCATTTAGGGGAGAGTTTGCGGTTGGACACAATAGAGAGGTTAGTGGCTTCCAGCCATACCTTCTGTCTGATGGTAAAGGGGGTGAACTTAACGTGCCGTCTGTCGGCCATAACCTTCTGGGAATTGGTTAATGCCGATTTGGCTTCCTCCTGTGCAGAGGCAAGTTTGGAGAGCCGGTCCGCAAGGTGAGGTACGAAGGTTGGGCTGATTTTAGGGTAGGCATGTGGCTGGTATCCCATCATTAGGGAAAAGGGGATTGCTTAGTGGCGGAGTGGGTCATGGAGTTGTGGTGGAACTCTGCCATGGGAAGGAGGTCAGTCCAGGATTCCAGTTTTTCCTGGCAGAAAAGGCGCAAGTACGTTTCTAATTCCTGATTGACGCGCTCAGTTTCTCCGTCTGTCTGGGGATGATAGGCTGTGGAGAGGGCGACGTCATAGTGGAGGAGTCGGGAGAGTTCAAGGGTGAAGGTAGAGGCGAACTGGGGGCCTCGATCCGAGATGATTCGATCATGTAGTCCAAACCAAGGGAAAACATGTCAAAAGAAGAGGTTGGCGATGTTGGCCGCCGATACTGACTTGGAGCAAGGGATGAAATTTACCCCCTGAGTAAGGCTGTGGTCCACCATGACCAAAACTGAATCTAAATTACCAACCAAAGGGAGGCTGGAAATTAAATCCATAGATAAGTGTTGAAAGGGGCAGGTCGTGGTGGTGGGGACAGGGTTCAACGGGGGCCAGGTGGGGTGAGTATTAACCTTGTGCTGCTGGCAAACAGCATACCCAGAGATATAGCGGCGGATAAAGGTGGACATACTGGGCCACCAATAGTTGTGAGAGAGGAGGGCGAGGGTCCAGGCAGCGCCAGTGTGGCCACCGTGGGGGGAGCTGTGGACTGAGAATACCAGGGTAGACCGGCAGTCCTCCGGAATGTAGAGGCACCCCTGGAAGGTGAGGTTGGAACCATCAAAGGCCCAATCGTCAGGGCGGGCACAGGGGAGTAGACTGGTCCTGAGGGACATCACAGTGAGGGCGTTGGCAACGAGGGGGTCCTCCTTAGTAGAGGAGGCGATTTTAGCCACTATGGCAAGGTCAAGTGACCGGGAGAAGACTGTGTTGGGAAGAAGAGTGGTGGCAACGTTGTCGGTGGAGGTATCGACGGCGTCGCAGCGGGAGAGGGCATCCGTGGGGCCCATCTGAGTTCCGGGGACATGGGTGAACGAAAGGTCGTAGTCCTGCAGGAACATCTGCCAGTGGGCTTGGCGGCAGGAGAGCTTCCTCAGCTCCTTGAAGTACAGGAGGTTCTTGTGGGCTGTGAGGATGCTGATGGGGTGGTTGGTGCCACAAAGGTATTGGCGCCACTCTTCAAGGGCGAAGATGACTGCGAGAAGTTCACAATCATAGATGTCGTAGTTGTGTTCGGCTGGTCCGAACGACTTAGAGATGTAGGAACAGGGGTGGAGATCCCCGTTCATGTCCTTCTGCATGAGTGCTGCCCCAGCAGCAGTGAGGGAGGCGTCAGTCATGACATGGAATGGCTTTTCCAGGTCGGGAATGCGAAGTATGGATTGCTTGAGGAAGGCGTTTTTAAGGGTTCGGAAGGCCTGATCCTGGTCTGTTCCCCATTGCCAGATTGTGCCCTTCTGAGTGAGGTCGTGGAGGGGGTGAGTGATGTCAGAGAAGGCGGAGATGAACTTCCTGTAGAAGTTACAGAATCCGAGGAAGGATCGGAGGGCCGAGATGCTAGTGGGAGGTTTCCAGTCCTCAATGGCGGAGAGTTTGGTGGGGTCCATCTTGATGCAGTTGTTAGAGACTACTAGTCCAAGGTATTCAACTTTGGAGAGGTCGAAGTGGCACTTCTCTGGTTTGAGGTAGAGGTGCTGCTCACGGAAACGCTGGAGGACCTTCATAGTGCGCTCATGGTGGGTCACAGGGTTGGAGGAGTGGATGAGGATGTTGTCCATGTAGACGACTAACCATCCTTCGGCAATGTAGTCGGCGAAGGTGTTGTCCATGTATGCCTGAAAGGTAGCTGGAGAGTTGCAGAGACCGAAAAATATGACGGTGGACTCATACAGCCCAAAGGAGATTATGAAGGCCGCCTTCCAGTGGTCCTCCGGCTTGATCTGGACGTTATTGTATCTCCACCACACGTCGAGTTTGGTGAAGATTGACGATCCCTTTAATTTGTCTAGGAGATCGTTGATCCGGGATAAGGGGTACACATTTTTGACTGTATGCGAGTTGATGTACTGATAGTCTTGGCAGGGACGAAGCTTTCCATCCTTCTTCTGGACAAAGAAGAAGGGAGCGGCTTGAGGGGATTTGGAAGGCTGGATCTTCCCACTGGCGAGGTTTTCATTGACAAACTTTTTGCAGGCTTTGAGCTCCTCCAGATTGAGGGAGTAGTTCTTGGCACATTTTGGAATGAAGCTGGGGAGTAGTTGAACCTCGTGATCAAAGGGCCGCTTGGGGGGTAGTTCTGTGTTTTCTTCATCTGTGAAGACGTCCATAAATTGCCGGTACTGTTCCGGTACTTCCGTGGTGATGTGCTTGCTTTCCTGCGCGAGGGTGGTGGAGAGGGTTACTTTCTGGACTGCTTCTGGAAGAGTGTCGAACTTTTTGAGCAGCTTGGCTGCGAGCTTGTTGTCGACGTCGTGTTTGAGGTACCCTAGGAGGTACCGTTGTCCAAGGGCTTCCTGCCCATTTCGCTTCCGAGGGGTGGTCTTTGCTGAGACCGTGAGTTTGCACGTGGACCAGTCAATGATGGGGTTCCTGGCCGTTAACCACGTCATTCCAAGGATGACATTCTGATGCTTCCCGCTAGAGAGTACTAGGAAGTCCTGGTCAGTTTCGTCATTGTCCACCCAGATGTGGAGTCATGTTTTGAACTTGATCTGTCCCATTTTGTTCTTGGTACCGTCCGCATTGAAGGCACGACGGAGTTGAGAGAGACGGGTGAGAGGGAAGTTATGCCATTTGGCGAAGGCATAATCGACAAAGCAGGCGGTGGCGCCGCAGTCAATGAGGGCGGGGGTTGACACGATGTTCTGGCTAGAGGGGGAGGAGAGACTGAGAGGGACGAAGATCAACTTTTCTTCCTTAGGTACGATGACCGTAGGGATGGAAGGGAAGTTAGAGGGAGTGGCGAGGTCCTTCTCCCAAGAGTCCGAGGTTTTTCTGATGAGGCAGATTCATTCTGCCTTTTCTACTGGTGATAGTTTTGGAGATTTCTGAGCAAGTCTGTTCTGGATTGAACAGCGGATCTCGCTGGGGGAGTAGGTCTTGGCCAGGGTGGCAAGGTAGGAGGAGAGTTCATCAACGACTGGGGTGGTCATTGTAGCGCGACAGTGTTCGGAGGGAGTTTGACTGGGTTTTTTATTCAGGGACATAGGAGTTCGAGAATGCCATCTGAGGTTCCTTAAGTCCTTATGGTTTTGTACTTGAGTGCTAGCAGCCAATTGCCAGGCTTTTACTGAGGTAGGGGTTGGTCCGACTGCCAATTCCGAGGCGAGGTCATAGGGAAGTCTGGCGATGTAGGAGTCGCATAGGGTTTCTTGTTGGGTGATCTCAGAAAGTCCGGCAAGGAGGGCGAACTTGTTGTTGTAGCCATGGAGGGCTTTTGGCAAAGTGGCCTCCATTCTGAGCATCTTGAGTTCCCTCTGCGCATTCCGAGCGGTGGTGGTGGAGGAGAAGGTTGTTCCAAATTCTTGTTCGAATGTTGACCAACTCCGATACTTGGTGGGGTTGCATGCCATCCGGTTGTAGTAACCTTCGGTGAAGACCCGTCCTTGGCCTGCTCCTAAGTGGGCGAGTGCGATGATGACAGCCTCTCCTTTGGCCATCTTTCCTTTCCTGAGCTGGTTGTAGGCCTTGATCACCCCAAGTCACCAGTTGGTGTCCTCGATTCTTTCTGTAAAGTCTTTCGGGAGAGTATCCTTTCCGATATCCACCACGTGTACTGGGCCCTTCCATTTCCTTGGTGTGGAAGGTCCCGGGTGTGGTGAGGCGGGGGCGGACTTCCTTGGTGAGGGCAATGATGGGGTGGTGGAGGTAACACCTTCCATGCTGTCAGGACCATATCCTAATCTTGGTTTCTTGGTGGGTTCCAATCTGGGCTGGCAGAGGGAGACCCGCTTCGAAGAAGCTGATGGTGGGGTGGAGGTGGTTTTCTGGAACCGAGGGAATTTGTTTATGAGTCTTCTCGTCCTGCTGGATAGGAGCAGTGGCCCTTCCGTCTTCAGGATGAAGGTTGAACTGTCCGCCCTTAGCCAAGAGGACAGGATCCTAGGGATGTTGACTGTAGGTACCGGTGCCATGGTAGTGCAAATGTATAGTAATGAGTGCAGCAGATAAAAGCTAATTCTTTTGTTACAACGCTACTGCTTTCAAGGCGTAAGCCAAGATAGATAACCATCAAGAATATAGCAGCGAGTAATCAAAGAGGTACTCGGAGACTCAGGGAGATGAATACACCAAGAAAGCAGGTATATTGCATAGAATTAGCTGGGGAGCTAAGTTCTATGCTGAAAGGTTTATATACAGGGGAGACCATGCTACGAGAGGAGAGGATCCCAAAAGGGGAATGGCCTCATGGTATCCTGCTGGCACGGCAACGAGGAGGCCTCATGGTGAGGCTATACATATCGGAGATGAATCAAGGCAGTGTCGGTCTTAAGAATAGGAAATGAAGAAGGACTGACTGTCTGGTAAGAATAGAGTTAGGTTTATACTGGAAGATACTGGGGAGATCTAGAGAGATCAACCAGGAAAGGAAAAGGTGGTCCATAGGGGTGGAACACCTGTCCACAATGTTAGGAAGAGAATGAAATGAAATGGTAACCACGGAGTGTAGGATAAGGGTTAGAGATCAGAGCCAGACCATTGGTTTGTAACAGGAACATTGGAGAACGCTGACAAAGAGAAAGATGACAGAGCATAAGAACACGGAAGAATGTTAGAGAATGTTGACGAAGAAAGGATGACAAAGCATGGAAGAAATGAACTATGTCCTATGGGGCTTGAACGGTAGGACTGGTACATGGGCTCGAAGAGAAGAAAGAACAAGAAAGAACAAGGAAACAAAGAATCATAACATTACCCCCAGGTTAGGTCTGAAGTACCCACGAAGACTTCCTTTACATGTCAAGATAACTCCCATGGCCAGGGGAGCCAGTGATGTTGCTCCAGGCAACATCATTGTAAATGTTGTCCTCCTCGGGGAATGGGGCACAGATGTGGCAAGGAGGGGAAACATGACAAGGGGGAGACAAGGTGGATGCTGACGAGGAGGGAGATGGAGGAACAGGGTGACAGTGGTTGGGGCAGAGGTACTGGGGGTGTCCAGGGCATGTGACCTGGCAGATGGGGTACTCATAAAGGGTGCACCAGATCCGAGAATGCCCGAGGCAGTGGCAGGAGTAGCATGCCTGGTTGTAGTGGGAGTAACTGGGAGAAAGAGGAACATTGTTGTTGTTCCCTGTCCAGAAGGTGTCTACTCGCTCGAGGACATGGAGTTTGGCGGGGGAGAGTGGGGCAGAGGACGCAGAAGGAGTAGAGACTGTGGAGAAATGGTCTGCTTGGGCGAGCTCCGAGATACAAGTTCAGAGAGGTAGCGGTCCACATCCTCGAGGAACTCCAGCATTTCTAACTGGTAAAGGGCAATGGCAAGGGCTGCACATAACTCCCTATAGGTGGATTGGATATACTCAAGGTGGAAGGAGTGGTGGGCATCAACATTTCTCGGGGCATTGAAGAGGGCCAGTTTGGTGATCTGCAGGTATGTGTGATAGAGGGTATAAAGTGGAGAGCCCATGTCCAAGTAGGCTTCAATAGCGGTGGCGAGGTGGGGGTCAAGGATAAGGGTGTCCAGCTGCTGGACATTGTCTTTGGAGGAGAAGTCATCATGGAGTTGGTGGGTGAACTGGGGGACGTCTATGGAGTGAATACCAGCAGAAATGGTAGCAAGAGAAACAGGTGGGAAATCAATTGAGAAAGACATAGCAGGAGGTTGAGGGTCAGGCGAAGGAACGTGAGATGTAGGCATGAAAGTGTCATTGACAAGGGAGAATTCGGTGGAGAGGGTACTTGTGATGGAGGAGAGTTTGATGGCCATGGTGTTTCAGAATGGGATTCTAAGGAGGAAAAGTGGAAGAATATCATCGCTTATAGTCTGTCAGAGCAGACTTGGCATATTTCAGATCCCGCTCAGGGACCCAGGAGTCTTTTTTAATGGTTCTGACCTATTTCCTGTCCAAGCTCTGCCGCCTCGAGGTGAGGTGCTCTGGCACTGGTTAGAGTCAGTGGTTTGTGGGTGGTCAGGTTTATCAACCTGAGGTGGATGTGGAGGAGTCAGATCTTCATGGAGAACATGCAGATGAGATGGCTGGGATGGTGACAGTCGAGATGTCTGAGACTGAGGAGCACACCACAGAGCTTGTTGAGAATGTGAAGGTGCTGCAGAAGAGATGCAATCATGCAGAGCCCATGAGTGAACTGAGGAAGGGCATTGGGGAACCAAGCAGTGCTGCTGGACACAAGATTGGATTAGGGCACTTCAATGAGGAATTGAGACTCTGGGTGGAGGACTCGGATGTTGCTTAGAAGGAACGATTTGCAGAGAGGGGAGATGTTGTTGACAAGGTTGGGGAGAGATTTCTCGTTCTCCATTGTCATTTTGGTTTCGGCTTCCATCTTGGCTTCTGTCATCTTGACCTCCATCCTGAGCTCCTTTGTCTTCATCACCATCGTCTTCATCACTCTGTACTGCTGAAATATAATCAGCATGTGACAAAGAAAAAAATTATTGTATGTACATACCGGCATCAAGATTGTTAGGAAACTCCTGATCATCACCATGTGAATCAACGTCCATTTTTGTGTTATCTTCATCGTCAGCATAGAGATCATCATA
>JBBPNB010000792.1:0-12373 GCA_038090635.1 Rubroboletus satanas | reverse complement strand
TGATGGCATTGATCGTGTCTTGTGGTGCGAGCCATTCCAAGTTCAATGAGGCGAACCCTGAGAGATACGTCATGGGACTAGGAAGTATCACTCGCAATGCAGCCGCTGAATGCTAATGAGCCATGGGCCAAGCACGTATCACCGATGATAGTCGCGAGGATAGAGCGAGAAAATGGACGTACAACACCTCCATCGAGCTACATACATGTAACAAGACAGTGTCAAATCAATTCAAGCACCCCCTGGATGCGGCTTCGACTTACCATGAACCCTCCTTGATACTGTGGAATGTCCCATCAATCACAGATTATCGTCGGAAAGAGGGTTCGATCGACTTACATCCGGAATTGTGCGCCAAGGTGTTTTGTACCACTTTGAATCTCGGTCCATGCGATGGACACCTCGCAAGCTAAAAAAGATCACCTTTCCGATCTTTCCGGCGCGGATTGCCTGTGCCGCGGTGGTGTAACCTGGTTCAGCTTCCCAGTTCTCTGCGACCCTCCAGACCAACCCCTTGGGCTTGTATTCTGCCTCGTAAGTTGCGATCAGTTTCAACCCTGAGGCGACATCTGGCGCCACTGGCTTTTCACTGATAACGTGCTTTCCCGCCGCCAAGGCCTTGATGACGATATCGGGCTGTAATGTGATGGGCAGCACCACGATAACGGTCGAAATGTCGGATCTGGCAAGCAAGGCGTCGAGGTTCGTCGATGGATTACCATCGTGATAGATCTCCGGCCTAGAATGAAGGAGATCCACCGCTTCGTCTGCCAACTCGCTCGCGCTCTTCTCCGATCGTGAATAGACGGCCTTCAGGTTTGGAGCGAGAGGACCGAGGGCTTTCAGAGCAGGTAAGTGCGCTGTGAACTCGACCGCGACGTGGTGAATTTTCGGACAAAGTCTGTGCGAAATATGCTTTTCTACCCACCTTCCTTGGCAAAGATCCCACTTCCGAGGATGGCAACTCCAGTATTGGCTATTACAGACATTGTTGTGGCGAAAAGGCGTGTGTGTGTGTTGTGCTATGAGCGAGGGATGTTATAGCTAGCCTCACCCTGCATCAACCTTGAAGTACCCGCCTGATCAGGACCACGAGTCGCGGTGACATGTGGGATGGGTATATGCTCACCTGGCGGCCCGGGATGGCCCCTGGCATGAATCCTTCCCGCGGACCTCGACTCCATAAACCTTGGTCACGGTGGTGCCCCGCGAGCCGCCCTAAAATTGCTTTCCACGCTATCCGACTCATTGTAATCCAACTCATTTCGTCGTCAAATGTGAACGACAAGTCCTGCGTAGCTGCTGGCATTATGCGGTTCTTTGCCGATTTCTCGTGAATTGCAAGTTCACCTTGGTTCACGCAGACAGTGTCGCATATCGTTGCTACAGGGCTACCCAAAGACTTCATCTGAGGTTTCGCCACCGGTAAGCGGTCATCGATTTATCGTTGGTCTATATCATCCCTAACTGAAAGCATTTCCGGCCAGTTTCCAGCGAGGATCAAACGAACATCGATGGTCGTGGTAAGTTCATCTGGGACGGCTTCTCTGAGCAGCCTGGAAAGACGTTGGACGGTCGCGGCGGTGAGGCTTGCCACGGTCTTGTACGGACTCTGGAGTGAGGACACCGTGCTTCTGGCACAGTACTGAGTGAAGTTATACATCATACTGCTTTTCAAATCTGCTGGTCGCGAATCATACCGCTCGGTGGTCGCAATGACCCTGTGAACCACAAGCGCATATTCCAACCTGATCGTTGTACTACATAAGAACGGGATCATTCCATTTGTCGTGCGTCCCCCGATTAGCTTCGCAAAGAATTTTGTTACTGACTCGCCATGCTTAGACCTTGTAAGCACCCCTGGGACCTGCCACAGATGCTGCGTGACAGATACGGCGGCTAGCTAAACAAGGATGAGATTGTCCAGGATTACACTCGCTACGCCAGAGTACGTCCCTTATTCTTGTTCTCCACAAAGTTCTGTTCATAGTGCCTGCTAGCTTTTCGAAGCCTTTAGTGACAAGGTCAAGCACTGGTGCGCACTCTGCGGTGATCAGACGTTGTGTTTATCCGTCGTTCACGTGTTCCTTCTAGGCTGACTATGAATAAACCATGGTGTATCTCCATCCTTGGGTATGGACGAGATGCTTTTGCGCCAGGAAAGCCAAGCGATCGAGAGACCTCCGGAGGGTGACTCTATTACGGAGCCATGGATGTAAACAGAAAGCCACGCACGTGAGGCAGTGGCGACAATTGCACACCCTTCGGCGTCGGATATCGTGTAGTTTTGTCACACACCTACGCTATTAACGCGAACCGCATCAAATTCATGCCAATCCAGAAAGGTGAATTAGGAATCACTCTGAATGGTAACCGGGCTAGTCCACAGGGTGCGCATATGTCAACCTTCCTTTCTTTTGCTAACAAGTTCATGTGTTTCGCACTCAAGACATAGAAGCTGCTCAACGTGCCATGACAGCATGTGATTCTGCTGAGCTCACAGGAAAGCATGCGGGCCGGTGCGCCGTATGTCACTGGAGAGGTCTTTTGACTTGGAGGTGGCTATGTCTGTTACAGGAACCCCATATATCTTTATTTAAGATCGATGCTTGGGGTATCGTCTTCTGGACGTTTACGCGTTACGGCCGAAGAGTCCGCGGTTGTTCGGACTTCTAGGGCATGAACACCTATGGAATGAACCTACGCCGTGAGCGCTCTCCGCAAACACTAGAACTGTTCTGATACGTTGAGCTGACGTGTCCACACCAGGCGCCGACAGTGACGATGAGTTTCAAGGATTCACGGAGTATACCTTCATCCGGCACACAAGGTAAGTTTCCATGTGATTATGCGCATCTTACCCGCTTATACTCCGAGATTGTCTCAGCCCATTGTGTCTGACTGCAGGACTGTGAGTTGTTAATGCATATGGACGGGAACTGAACACTTAGGGTTCTTCCGCTCCTGATCCGTTGTTACAAATTACTGAGTTGGCTGTGGGAGTAACCTCTGAACTACCCTCTGGAAGGTGCGAGAACCGTCACTTTTCTTATTGACCGCAGGGCTCACATCTTGTTTTATACGCAGCGTTACGGACTTTTAATCTAGTGAGTGCATTGACCAGGCCTTATTACTGACTGAGCAACTTTGCCAACGTCACCGAGGATAACTTCGCCGTCAAGGATGAGAACTTGAAACCGATAGAGGCCCTTCAAGACCGTGATCGTGTCAATTACCTGAAGGGGCTGAAAGCAGCCGTTCTTGAAGACGGCATTGATGTCCGCACGTACTTCCCGTGAAATGGGTATTCGCGACTTGTGTTTGACAATTACTTAACCTCTTCCTCCTGATACCTCACCAGATCCGGGGTGACCTACATCGATTACGAAACCCAGAAACGCTATCTCAAGGAATCTCCCAAAGTGAGAACGTATGACCCATGTCCTGACTCCTGGCGCACCAGTCAATCGTTTGCAGTAGTTTGAAGAGAACATCGATTACGGACCGAAATCATCCAGGAGAACGTCTCCAGCCCTTCAACAAAGGGTCACCGGCAACCTTGGCCTCGAGGCTCCCAGCATGGTGCGCGGCCTAAAAGTTGATTGGCCCGAATGAGCCGCTTGATGTCATCGTACTAAGGGGGCTGCCCAATGTAGCCAACAATACTCGTGGGCTTTGCACTGCCCCGTTATTCGGCCTGGCTCATCAATAACCTGCGCTTATTTCGTGTCGACCTGTTGATGCTGTAAATTTGACATACTACTCTGGCTTGTATATTTACGCAACCTCCATGCCTGTAGCTGTGCGCTCGACGGGTGGATGGGTGGTCGGGGGTCTGACTCCGGCTTGCTCCAGAAACACACGCTTGTCAAGGGAACCTGTTTGAGGTGGAAGCAATCATCACGGGAACTTCTATGTACATATCTGAAACTCCACCCATTTTTATACGCACAACATTAAAAAAGCATCTTCATCCACCCCAACCAACAAGTTCGTCACGCCAATGACCAATTACCCGACCCATCCCTATACAACTCTGCCATCGCGGGGGGCAAACCGTCCAGAGCTCGACCATGATCAGTCGAACGATGACGATGTGGCAGGAAGGAAGAAGAAGACGACAAAGAGACGAAAGGTCAACCACGCGTGTCTCTATTGTCGTCGCAGTCATATGACTTGCGACGAGGGCCGGCCCTGCCAGCGTTGGTGCGTACAATCTCGAATCGGCAGTTCCTGTTCATCAGCATATGTCCGATCTGTCTCCGCCAGCATCAAGCGTGAAATCGGTCATTTGTGCCACGACGAGCAGCGTCCACCGAAAAACAAACAGGATACGATGTCGCCATCGAACAGTGCGGAAACATCGAGGATGATGCCCCGTACGTGGTCCTGTACTGCTCTATCGTGGTTTACAAAGACACATCCACAGAACAAGTGTACGGAAACGCTACTCTACAACAGCCCTCGAATTCGCCTTGGTCCATGAACGTACCGCAGAACACATTCCTCTACCAGCCAGAAACCCTGGGCAACGAGTTTTCTGTCCTCACGTGCGTGCTTGCATCGGACCTCTTCCGGGGGTTAACCTTTTTTTTGATGACTGGTTTGCGTTAGCGACTTCCTGGAGACGCTCGATGACGGTTCTTTCTTTACTTCGCCTCAGACAGTGACGCCATCCCTCATGTCGGCGCCATCATACCCTGACCCAACGGCAGACAACGTCGGAAGTACATATGTCGCTCAACCAACAACGGCCACCGAACCATCGAGGGGTACGACAGTCGAACCGCAAGCAACTCCATCAGAGGAGCGTGCACCTCCGCTTCTCCCATCGGCCAGTAAAACAGAGCAATTCCTTCTGACCGCAGCGGATCAAGAGTCCGGCTCGAGAGACGAACGTTTGAACCGTGTCATCAGAAGCAAGTACGAGGCAGGCTTGTTAAAGCCGTATGACTATGTCAAGGGTTACGCTCGCCTTTCGAGATGGATGGATCGCAAGTAAGCTGCCGTTCCTTTGTAATCCACGAGGGTCATCTTATAATGAACCGGTCTTAGCGTTTCGCGACAGTCGAAGCAGCAAATTCTGCAACCTCTATCTGTTCTCCGACCCAAGTTCAGAGTAAGTAGAATGGACCGAGACAGACGTTGTCATCTCATCCCCTTCACACAGGCTGTCGCGCAGTCTCTCCGGGACATCGTTAGTAAAGTCATCCCAATCGCTATCACGCTCTCTTCAACCGCTTTCTCTGCAGGACCTGGTCTTTATCGAGGAAGCCTTTGAGCGCCTGTTGCTTGATTACGATCGTGTGTTCTCAGCCATGGGTGTGCCTGCATGCCTTTGGCGGCGAACAGGCGAGATATACAAAGGGAACCGTGAATTCACTGAGTTGGTCGGTGTCGACGGGTATATGATGCGTGACGTGAGCCCCACCGTTTTTCGTCATCATAATGCTCTTCTCAAATGACCGATAGGGTCGCCTTTGTATATACGAGCTGATGGCAGAAGAGTCCGCTGTCAATTACTGGGAGGTGTGTCGCTATCAACAACGCGTTGGGCATGCATCTTACTCCAACAGAAATACGGCCACGTCGCGTTTGATTCCACCCAAAAAGCAGTGCTCACTTCTTGCGTGTTACGATATAAACCCCTGATCAATACCTCATCGGACCGGAAGAAGCTAGGCGGCGAGGATGCCCCAAGCGAAGAAGGTTTTGTCAATTGTTGCTTTTCGTTCACGATCAGGCGGGACAAGTGGGGGATTCCGAGTATGATCGTTGGTAATTTCATAAAGTGCTGATCCCAGCCCAGACTGTAAATAACGTTGGAACGTGTGCCATATGTCAGTATTTAGTAGATGCTCGTTGGATAGTTGTTATTACAATATTCATGGATTGATCATCTATGAAGCACATGCATCGATTAAGTGTCTGCGGCGCTTTTCATTCACCCATCTCTTCTGGTGGAGGCCCCTGTTGCTCTTTTTCTTTGCGTGTAGCTTGCACGATATCATCAACGCGGAGCAGCATACGAGCTGCCTGAAGATGAAGGTATTAGTCCACTATGATCAGCGGCTGAAGAGAGTCACAAACCTCGATCGCCGTCTTGAGTATTTGGATCTAAACTAGTTGTCAGAAACGGCAACAAGAGCTCGGTCGCATAACAACACACCTTGACGCTCGCGCTCTCATACAAGCCATACGCCTTCATGTCCACGATCTTGCCCGTCTCGCCATCCACGCCCCACGAGTGTTCTCCGTTCGCATGTTTGGCTCTCAGCTCCGTCAATACTCGGATTGCGTTCCCCCCGCTGTTTTGCACGAGCGTTCGGGGAATGACCTCCATCGCATCTGCGACAGCTCTGAACGGCCAGCCTTCGACGCCGGTTACACTTCTTGCCCTGGCGTGCAGTCCGACGCTGATGGCCATTTCCGTCGCACCACCACCGGGTGCAAGGTTAGGCTTGAAGTAAACATTACGCGCAACGGAGAGGGCGTCAGCTAGGTTACGGTCTATTTCGTTGAGAATATCTTTCGAGGGTCCGCGAAGAAGAATCGTGCATGCTTTGGGGTTTGTGCAAGCAGTCAGGAAGGTGAAGTATCTGGAAGTGGGATGGTAAGTCTCGGACGACGATTGGTGAATAAGAGGCACACACTCATCTCCCATTTTTTCGATGTTGAATAGTCCGCATCCAGTGCCCACATCGGATTCCCGAAGATCTTCGACTCGGTTAACGATGGTGGCACCAACAGCGAGCGCGATACGGTTATTATCGGACTTGCGGACACGTCGAATAGCGGACACGTTGGCCCGCTCAAAGACATGCTGAGCCGTATCTATGATAAGCCGTGGGTAAGGCGCAGCTTGTGGTATCGCGAGAGCGGACCAACCTGATATACCCTTTTCGGTGATGACAAGATCGGGCTTAAACTCAAGTATGCGCTTGCACTGCGAGATGACTTGTTCCTCCTCGATTTCTTGCGCACGGGCCCAGTCACTCTCCTTGGAAAACTCCATGTTCGTCTGACTTTCGCCCTTTTTGTATTCCAGCGGACAATCCAACAATATAATGCGCGGATGTAGTATCCTCCGGCGCATGTTGGGGTGAGTGATGTCCTTGTTCAGGAGAACGCCGTCCAACACGCGTGATTCCTCGATTGAACCACCCGGGATCTTCTCTACTCGTGCATATCGCTTGATATCGACGGTTTTGTGTCCATTTTCTTCCGCTGCAACTGTCCGGACGGCTTGAAGCGCAAGATGGCACATGAGATCAGACCAGCGGGCGACGAACTTGGTTCCGATCGACGTTTTTATGAGGGAAAGCATTTCTCCGTCGGAGGACGTGTCGATGGGGATAGAAATCTTGTTTATAATCTCCAGTGATTCCTTGAGAGCCTTGTTGTATGCTGAGATGATCACGACGGGGTGAATGTCACGCTCAAGCTGAGCGAGAGATTGCGCCAAGATTTCGCCCGCTAAAGGGATATTAGGCGATTTTTTACAGATATACTAGATTGGGGGATACCTAGGATGATCACGCTCGTCGTTCCATCGCCGCATTCTTCATCCTGAGTCCGACTGAGCTCAATCATGTTCTTGGCGGCGGGGTGAGCCACGTCGATCTCGCGCAGGATCGCGTTACCGTCGTTGGTCAGTCTTTAGAATGTGAGAAGAGCGTGAAGAGGACTTGCAGAGACGATAAACGTACAAGATACCGCCCATGGGATCTAGGATCATCTTCAGCATGGCCTTGGGGCCCAAACATGTGCGGATCACATCAGCGATGGTCTAGTTGGAAGAAACAGATGGAGTGAGAAGAGAGCATAATAGTGACAGGTTTGCGTCAAACCTTTGCTGCTGTGATATTCGAAATCTGCGCCTTTCTGCCCGACTGCCTCTCGGGCGCAGTGTCTGGTAGGTGAGTCAATCAGCGCAAAAGTGAAGTAACAGTGCCATGGTCTCGCACTCATGACAAAGACGGGGGTTTGTCCTGCTTGCATCTTGCGTCGGCTCCGTCGTCGACGTCGGACGCAAAGAGATAAAGTTGAAGACTTGTTACTCTCGACATGATTTGAGTCGCGTTCGTCTCGTCGTGACCGCCATCACGTGCGTGTGACACAAGTCACACACTACACATTTCTCGTTCCAACTTCGACATTCCATTCCAATTCGTACAAACATGGAATTTAGTTAATGTATGCGCCCGACGCGCCTGTGGAATACCTAGATGTGCCAGTCCAGGCGGTCGGCCCATTTTCCAGGCAGAAGTTGCGATATCTGTTCCACGTCCTTGTCGCCCCTTCCAGACAGACACTAATTTTTTACGTGTTAGCCTCAGCGGCAAGAAAAAAGCGTATACACTCACGATGACAAGATTGGTCTCCCCGGACAATGTTTTTGCTCGTCTGATCCCTTCCCATAATGCATGCGATGACTCCAGCGCTGTGTATAGGAGCGGTTCGTCAGCGTCTACTTTCGCGCGCGGGAGCAGAGATCTGACCTGGGATGATGCCCTCAAGCTGCGTGCACAGACGGAATCCCCTCAGAGCTTCTTCATCATTCGCAACAACATACTCCGCACGCCCACTATCTTTCAACCACGAATGCTCTGGACCGACGCCAGGGTAATCCAACCCTGCACTGATCGAGTGTGTCTCCCTTATCTGACCATCGGACGACTGTAGAATGTAAGTTCGCACACCGTGAAGGACACCGGGTTTTCCCCTGGCAAGAGTGGCACTGTGGCGATCGCCATCAAGACCTGGGGAGTTGAGAAACAAGACGCATTAGAGTCGACATGTCATCTTACCTTCACCGCCTGCCTCGACGCCCACGAGATGGACACTCTGGTCTGGAATGAAGTCGTAGAAAGTTCCGATTGCATTGCTACCACCGCCGACGCACGCAATGACGACATCTGGAAGCTTCCCAGTCACCTCCTTCATCTGTGCTTTGATTTCACGACCGATGACTTTCTGATAGTCTCGGACGATGGTCGGGAAGGGATGAGGACCGAAACATGAACCGATAAGGAAATGGGTTGTAGTAAGGTTGGTAACCCAATCACGCATCGCTTCGCTGACAGCGTCTTTCAACGTTTTTGAGCCGGACTCCACGGGAATGACCTTCGGAACAGAGCACTGAGGAGACGGTTCGGAAATCGATTGGATAAATGATCTTACTGTTGCGCCGAGCATTTTCATTCGGAAGACATTAAGGGCTTGTCGACGAACGTCTTCAGCTCCGACGGGTGCTGGACAGCACGGTGTGGCCACTGCTACTGCCTGTGCACGTTTTGGAATCCAGTGTTCCCTAACCGTTTAGCGAGGAGTATCTAAGGCTGCGATTTAAGTTGAATATCGCTGAAAAGCGCTGACACCACAGACCTGGCCGACGGCGTTATTGATTTTGTGTGATCCAGTGTGGTTCCTGCGCAAAAATCAGTTTGTTATTTTTGAAACATCGAGTTCATCCTCACAAGTCTTCCCGCTTGAGCCAAATTTGGGCACCACCGGCGTATTTAGTGAGGCTCTCTGCGAAGTACAGTCTTGAGGGGCGGTTCATATAACCATAATGACTCTCGAACTCTGCCCAGAAAGACGGATCATTGAGCGTAGCATTATGTGCTTCCTCGAGTTCGATGAGACAGTCAAAGAGAGCCTCTGGAACGTACTGGCCACCAAACTGGCCAAACCGCGGGGGGAGGATGGTCGATTCAATCGGTCTATCGATGCCCTGGACGACAGGGAAATGGTACTTCGAGGGCTCCTGGCCAATGATCGTGGTGGCATTGCTCTGGCCTTTAAGGGTGATCTCCTTACAGAAGTTCTCGATAGCTTGAGGAACTTGATCAACAGGAGACTGATTCATGATGGTGATGAGGCGACTTCCAATAACGACGCCGTCTGCTCCAGCTTCAACAATAGCCTCGAAATGCGCGCGAGTGGCAACTCCGAAACCAACCGCGAGAGGCACGGTGGTGTGCCTGCGTACCCGAGCAATGATATCCGGGAGTTCGGTGTTCATGATACCTTGAACTGATGAACCCGTAGTACCCATCTTCAAGATTCTTATGAGATAGATTTACGGGGATAGTTAACATTTTACTTGCCCGCGAGACAACATAGATAAAGGTATCGGCGATCGATGTGAGGAATGGAAGTCGGGTAAGCGAGGTTGAAGGGGCTATAAGTGGGACATAGGAAAGGCTGAGGGTGTCTTAGCGGTGGACACGATTCTCAATCCTCGAGTTCTTACCTTGCTTTCGTGCATTTCTCCCGGAAAGTAAAAGCTTCTTCGGGTGGAAGGTCCACCAAGATGAATCCATTTGCACCTGAATCCCGTGCGTCCTGCACAGCCTTGTCCTCTCCGTATGCAAGAATGGGGTTGTAGTAACCTGCGACCACTGCATTAACACAGCATGATATTGGAGAATTTGACAAAGGGCGCACCCATAAGAATCACCGGGGCAGTCAAACCTTTGTCTCTGGCCTCTTTAATTTGCGAAAGGATCAGTGAATAATCGACTCCATTTTGGAGAGCGACCTGTTGGCCACGTCAGAGCTAGGTGATGGTGTTTATCGAAGTGTTTACCAGATTCGTTTCCTGGATGGCATGCCCGTCCGCGATGGGATCTGAGAACGGCATACCGACTTCAATGATGTCCGCACCACCGGCCTGCATCGCCAAAAGAACTGCGACCGTGTCTTGGGACCTTGGGTAGCCGGCAGTGACGAAAGTGACCAGCACATGACTGCCCTGCAGGATACAGTCAATACCACGACATCTCGAGCATTGGACGTGCACAAACTTCTGTGCGTTTTGCTTGGAATACCGCTTTTATTGCTTCCATGCTTTCGATGGTGTTGAGAGGTGGGATAGGCTCAATGAGTTAGTAGGTAGAAAATCCGGGCGAGTTGCACGAATTCTCTCAGCCTTATGTATCAGTGATCGAGTCACGAATGCAGTGGTCATCACGTCGGATGACCCTTACCAACACCGGCACGCGCGGGTGGAAAGGTCTGACCCTGTAAGCAACGGCTTTCATGATCAGCCCGAGCGGTGCCACCAATGTTTGAACTGCCACGAGGCGAGACGACCGTGGCGAGCCGGTTGATGATTCGAGAAGCAGCCTTTGCTTTCAAGTTCCGGACTCATCGGACGCGCCACCTGGTCTGGTAAATTTGGTCACCATTTAGGGGCGGATTCGTCATAGCAAGGGGGCCAGAGCGGAGCGAGCCGAGAAGCTGACAAGGGGTTGCTGGTCAGTGTTGGAGTTTGGACAAAAGAGGTAGGGGTACACTTACTACGGAAAATGTCTACAAGTTTGTACACTCTGTGCCTAACCCTAACCCTATCCAGTCACATAACCTAATATTCTACTCCCTCGTATCCGTACCAGCACACGCAGCCACACCGGAAGCGTGTCAGGGGCTGGAAGTGTTGGCAGAGCAGCACAGCCACTGGAAGTGTGTCAGGGGCTGGAAGCATTGGCAGAGGAGCACAGCCACTGGAAGCTTATAGGGATGAACACAGCCACATGCATGCGCAATTATAGAATATACTTGCACATAGTCTATATGTTGAGTGGAATATAATGAACAAGTCTAGAAGGTGATAATGATTAGGTGCACAAGTATATGACATAGTTATGCACGTGGAATAGATACAGTAATACTCCACAAAGTGCATCCAAGGTCATTTAGGGGTTAAAAGAATTGGCAGAGAACATAGTCACTGTGCATAACATTATCTATACTTATCCTGGCAAGTCAATTTGAATTCAGACTGCATCACATTGCCTATACTTATGCTACCCATTGCTATATGCCAGAATCTGAACCTTTATGTAATCATCACACAGTTACATTACCAATGTCCTTCTCATCATAACTCATCTTATAATATTATCTAAAGAGTCAATGACAATACAACCCCTTTTACAAGGACAATGTATATCATAAATGATATCGCATACTATCTACTTTTTGTAAATAGGTAAGGGTTAACCCCTGGTTAGGCCACATTTTGAAGGCCTCTATCGCACATTTTGGGGGGTCTTGATATGTGCGATAGGGCTAGATGTTACGACGCTACCAGTTCTCCTGGTAATACCAAGAGGTGATAGTGCGACAAGACCTAGCAGTAGGTACTCCAAAGTAGCCTAGAGACTTAGAGAGATCCTTGGAAGGAGAACACCAGGAGATACGTGGTATTCACGTAGAACTAGCTGGGGTGCTAGGTTCTACGGTCGGGTTATGAGACTGATTTCTTGACTCTCCCTAGCTCTAGGGTGAATATATTTTCCATGAAAAAAACACATTGACACAGGCATCCTGGACTCCCACAGGTACACCAGTCCTTACAGGGTCC
>JBBPNB010000791.1:0-12375 GCA_038090635.1 Rubroboletus satanas | reverse complement strand
TCTTCCCAAAGCACGGACATGGCGATTAAACCAAGAACACACATTCCCCCCCCCACGACCAACCCCCACCTTTTGCGTTGGTTTGGATCACGTTGGTTTGGATCGCGGTGTGGCGCTTCTCAGTGCACTCGCTCTCTCATGCGCTCCGGGCTCATGTCAGGCTCATTTGGGCCCTGGGTAGTAGGTACAGTCTCACCCCCATGTTACCATCTTTATCTAGCACTCACTCCATCCTCCATCATATCGCAGCCCCGCGCCGCTCCCTTGGCTGCTCGCTTTTGACACTGACTCGGATCGCTCGCTCTTGGGGCACTACTACCATCATGCCATCACGCTCGGGTCGGTTGATCGACGTGACGCATCCTCCCGAAGACATGGTTTCTCTCATCACCAACTCCACAACCGACCCCGCGTGTGCGCACGTCCACGACTCCGGACATGCGACACACTCGCTGTGCCCCCGATGCGTCGCGCTCGCCGGCCGGTTGGTTCCACCCCACGTCTCGCGTCGTTGCCATTTCGGGAAAGCTTGGTCAGCACTCTCGAGGTGAGCCGGGGTTCGCCGAGGCGGAATCCTTTTACAGCTTTACATGCTGTGCCCCCGCACAGCATGTAAATTTCGTCGATTAACCCAACTTATCTCGAGAAATTTAAATGCGGTGCAGGCCTTATATTCATTGACTAGAATCAATTGACGTCGCAAGATACGTTGATCAAACGGTATATTCATCGACCGCATCGTCTTATGTTGTGCGATCCGTCCATCACGTCACGGTTCTCAGCATACAACGCCGACGTAACTCTCTGAACTGGCACGACGATATTCGCCGTTGTCAACCACCGCCCACATCGTCCCTCTGACCAACCAAACCAGCAAATTGCATCGCCGACGCGAGATAGATGACACTCGACCGGAACTTGTTCGTCTGCAAGAGTCGTATGACAGGGCCAGACCAGTATGCAAAACTGAAGATTCCCCAGCTCACTTTGGATGGAGTGCCAGATGCCGCTCTCGCTCGTGACATATCCGTCGCGCAAGAGCGAACGGCGGAACTTTTGTCTGCGGTTTGGGGAACCGTCGACTGGCATGCAAGATGGATCTTGTTCAGCCTTCAGAGACCCGCGCGATGCAGGTTTCCTTACCCTCGATGCGCCTGCATGACTCGTCGCGAGACCGTCGATGCGGTCGACGATATTCCCCAGTTCGGCGCCCACGGAAACGGCTTCACTCTCGCCGACGACTTGGGCTATGGACAAAAATACCTTTTACTCCAAGCTGATAAGTGGTGGCCGGCGGCGCTGGTCCCGTTGGTCTCAGTGCTGCCATCATATGTCTACAGCAACCCGAGCAAGAAAAAAGAAAAGATTTTCGTGTCGTCGTCCTTGCAGAGTGTCGCGAAATACGTTCGTCGAAATTGTGTCACTCGCTTACGTCCTTTGACTGACTGCTCGACGCAGGATATCCTTTCCGGAGCTGTCATAGGGCCTCGCGCTGTCAATGAGCTGGTTCTGGCCTGGTCCGCGAGGAATGATCACCCCCTCAAACAGCCCGCGACGCCCTCTACCATACGATTCCTCACCATGAAATACTCCTTTCCCATTCCGCACCCACCTCAGATGTCCAACAACGGCAACTTACATCATCATCTCTGTCTCGGTTTGCAGCGTGGCTCGGCGTCCAGGTCCATCCCGGATTTCCTGGTACTGGTCTCGTGTACGGCAAGGACGGCGACAGCGTCGCTGGCGTACGAAGGAGACGTTTGAACCCGAGATGGAGTTCCGTGAAAAGGTCACGCTCATCGCCGACGGCGTGCACGGCTCGCCCCCAAGGAGCCCACCCGCAAATCCGACCTACGCAAGGACGCAGATCCCCAGACGTATGGCATCGGTCCCAAGCAAGTCTAGCGTGCCCATCCGGCGAGCCAGTATCTACAAGGCGAGGTCGTGCATATCATGGGTTGGCCGCTCAATTGACTACCTGACTTATGGTGGAAGGTGGATGTATCACCTGGTAGACGGACTTGTCCCCTTGTTTCATATCAAACAGTGTTGGAAAGATCCCGACCAAGGGAACCGGCACATGCATCCTCTTGGAGCTCGTGTCGCACGGAGCAAACGGTCAGAGACAGTACGAGCCCGACACCACACACACCACCCTCCCCCACAGATAGCTGTTGCAGACTTTGAAGCACCACTGCATGTTCCAAGATGAGGCCCCACACTCTGGGCATTTTCATCTGATACGTGCGTTTTTTTTTGTGGTCCGTGCCACAGCAGCGGCACGAGACAATTCAAAGTCGCACAGTTTGAATGTGGTCTAGGAATGACCCGGAACGACCAGGAACGACCAGGAAAAAGAGAAAACACGCACGTAGAACCAAGCAACAGTCGATCACCTGTTCGCGTGGGAGGTGTTGAACACGAATAACAACACTATGCTGATTATCTGCGTCATACTGTTATTGATGCTGCCTGGAGCCTTCGTCAACAAGATCATTGTGGCGCCTTGACTGATCGTGCCGACAAGCATGGGCTTCCGTCGACCGGCGCGGTCGACGAGTATGATGGGGACAAAGGAGGCGAAGAAATCTTCGGTCCCGTTGTATGCTGTGATCCAACTCATATATTATAATCAACGTGTTCGTTCTACCCCGAGAAGTACTACATGGGTTGTGACGTCGATAGATCATGGCAGTATCGATTGCGTGGCCCTATCTATCATCGTTCTGTTCATGTGCACAAAGGATCTGGATGAGGCTATCCGCTCTGTGTTAAGAATCAGTGTGTTGGGTGGACGGATTTTTCGAGATGAGCGAATTTGACATCTATTGGACGGGGGTGTCAACGAAGCACCATTAGGCTGGCGACGGACGCACTAAGGGACTCGATGGCTTCATTGAAGCTATCCGCTGTATGTTGGGAGTCAGAGAACTGGTCACGAAGTTGCTGGACGGTTTTTTCGAGACGGACGATTTTCAAGGTATCTAATGGACGGGGTGTCAATGAAACATCGTCAGGATAGTGATGGACGCACTCGAACTCATTTCATGTGCACGAAGCAATTCAATGGTTTCGTTCAGGGTATCCGTTCTGTGTTGGGAATCATAGAGCTGGTCACGGAGTTGTTCATTTTTTCTGTCTGATAGACGTGAAGGTCAATGAAGCGCAAGTGAGGGTGGCGATGGACGCACTCGAGTCCATGTTCTGTGCACGGAGTGACTTGATGGTTTTGTTCAGGCTATCCTTCTCTTGAACAGCTGCACGTTGAGAGTCGAAGAGCTCGTCACGGAGTTGCTGGACGGTTTCTTCGAGACGCGCAATTTTACTGTCTAATGAACGTGGTTGTCAACGACACCCGAGTCAGGGTGCTGATAAACGCACTTGACTTCTCCTCTGCACGAAGGGACTCGATTGTCTCTCCGTAGTCGGCCATGCGCCGCTTGGCCCGCTCTGCGAAAGTCTGCAGCAGTCAACAACACGGGGTCTCAACCGGCGTGATTTTGATGCAAGTGCACTTACATCGTCAAAGTAGGCTGAGGGAAGGAAGTCACGGATCTTGTGAAGGGTGATTGTATTGCCCCCACCAATCACAAGGTCGTAGTTTGCTGAGACAGCCAATGTGTCGACGCGAGCTGTATGCTCAATGACAGACCCGATTTGCTCGTGTGTCGTAGTGTCCCAGAACGAGACTGATGAGTTAGCGGAAGCTGCGATGAATGTGCCGTTGCCTGCCAGGGCAATGCAGCCGGGTTCATCGTTGTTGTGGATGCGCCATTGAGAGCGCGTCGTCCCAGTGGACACGTCGAGACAGTGGATGTTCCCGTCGTGAGAGAAGACAAAGACTTGCTTGCTGTCGCTTGTCCAAACGAGGGGTTGGCTGAACGGCGAGTTGACTTTGACTGGGATGTTGACGAGGCGACGGCCGGCCTGGCTGTCGTAGATCCGAACGGACCACGTCGCACTGGCGATGAGACGTCCGTCGGGTGAGAATTTGACTGCAGCAATGTCGCCGTGATGGTGTTTCCAGGGGCTGAGCAGTCGCTCGCCAGTCAAGAGCGACCAGACGCAGGCAGTCCCGTCATCTGATCCGGTCGCGATTCTTGTCCCGTCCGGTGAGACATCCACCGCAAACACGCGATCGTTGCGTGAAGCTTTGATTGTGTTCACCTTTTCGTAGGTCTCCGCATTCCACACCGTCACCTCGCCACTGACCGCCCCACTCACGACCCACTTTCCATCTCGTGACACTGCAATGTCGTAAACAATGCTCCCCGCATCCATTGGGGTCCCCACCTCCACACCGTCTTCTACTCGCCAACGCCGAAGTTTCTCTTCCCCGCCACCGCCCACGATGTGCTTCCCATCAACGAGAAAGGCGACTGACCATAGGTTATGTCGAGCATCGATTTCGATTGGTTTTGCTTCCCTTTCGCGAACGCTGCTGGAGGAGGCACTCGACTCTTGGGTCCCCATCAATATCACACTCTCGAATGTCTCGCCAAGATACTCACCACTCCTTAACCGCTTCCTTGTCCTCGAAGACATACTCGGCCAGGTATCAGAGCGGTGGAAAGAAGGATGTGACAGCCGACGCGCTTGAGGAGGACATCCCTGAAATAGCCAGTTTAGGGGAAAGTTTGGCACACGTGACCATCTGGCGGGACCAACCCAACGACTTGGAATGCTCGGGGTCAGCCCGATCACCACACATTATGGAATACGAACCACGTCTTATAAGCCTGAACGAGTTTTACCAGACCGTCTATCGACGGCTTGCCTCTTTTAGACGGATTTGGTCGCCACTATCAACCACCAGCCACATCGTCCCAGTGACCAACCAAACCCAGCAAACTACATCGCCGACGCGAGATAGATGACACCCGTCTGGACTTTGTTCGTCTCTAAGAGTCGTATGACCGGGCCAGACGAGTATGCAAAACTGAAGATTCCAGCTCACTTTGGATGATGATGCCACTCTCACTCATGACATGTCCAGCGAACGGCGGAGCTTTTATTTGCGGTTTGGGGAACCGTTGACATGCAAGATGGATCTTGTTGAGTCCTCCAGAGACCCGGGCGATGCAGGTTTCCTTACCCTTGATGCGCGTCGGAATGTCGCGAGACTGGCATCGAGGCGGTCAGCAATGCTCCCCAGTTCGGCGCCCACGGCACCGACTTCACTCTCGCCGACGACTTGGGCTATGGACAAAAATACCTTTTACTCCAAGCTGATAGGTGGACAGTTGTTTGCCTCTGTTCTCCCAAGACGTATCGGAGTCGGCGCTGGTCCCGCTGGTCTCAGTGCTGCCATATGTATAAAGCAACTCGAGCAAGAAAAAAGAAAAAAAATCGTGTCGTCGTTCGACCTTGCAGAGTCGCGAAATACGTTCGTCGAAATTGTGTCACTCGCTCACGTCCTCTTGACTGACTGCTCGACGCAGGATATCCTTTCCGGAGCTGTCATAGGGCCTCGCGCTGTCAATGAGCTGGTTCTGGCCTGGTCCGCGAGGAATGATCACCCCCTCAAACAGCCCGCGACGTCCTCTACCATGCAATTCCTCACCAGGAAATACACCTTTCCCATCCCGCACCCACCTGAGATGTCCAACGACGGTAACTACATCATCATCTCTGTCTCGGTTTGCTGCATGGCTCGGGACTCGCATCGCCGAGGAGCTAGCTCGGTGCCTATCCCGGATTTGCTGCTACCGGTCTCGTTTATAGCGAGGACGGCGACAGCATTGCTGGCGTACGAACCAACAAAGTCGGTCTCGACAAGCAAGGCCGTATGAAGGAGACGTTTGCACCCAGGATGGAGTTCCGTGAAAAGGTCACTCGTCGCCAAGGGCGTGCACGGCTCGCCTCCCCAAGGAACCCACCCGCAAATCCGACCTACGCAAGGACGCAGGTTCTCAGACGTATGGCAGACGGACTCGTCCCCTTATTTCGTATCAAACAGTGTTGGAAAGATCCCGACAAAGCGAACCGGCACATGCACCCTCTTGGAGCTCGTGTCGCACGGAGCAAACGGTCAGAGACAGTACGAGCCCACCGCCACACACACCACCCTCCCCCACAGATAGCTGTTGCAGACTGTGAAGCACCACCGCATGCTCCAAGATGAGGCGCCATTGCACTCTGGACGTTTTCATCTGGTACGTGCGTTTCTTTTTTTTTTTTTTTTTGGCTGTCCGTGCCACGGCAGCAGCACAAGACAATTCAAACCCACACAGTTTGAATGTGGTCTAGGACCCGGAACGGACAGGAAAAAGATAAAATACACACATAAAACCAAGCGACAGTTGATCACCTGATCGCGTGGGAGGTGTTGAACATGAACAACAATACTACGCTGATTATCTGCATCGTACTGTTATTGATGTTGCCTAGAGCCTTCGCCATCGGGACCATCGTGGCGCCTTGACCGATCGTGCCGACGGGCATGGGCTTCCGTCGACCGGTGCGGTCAACGAATGTGCTGGCTACAAAGGAGGCGAAGAAATAGAAATATTCAGTCCCGTTGCATACTGTGATCCAACTCGTATATCATAATCGACACGTTCATTCTACCCGAGAAGTAGCTAGGTGAGACGCGCCCTCGCTCGTGCGGACCTGTCGGCTTTGTCGCTACAGACCTGTCCACTGCGAGGCCGCCGAGTTACAAGAAAGACTGCCATGATACACAGGGTACTATAAACAGGATTATATGTCACAGAAAACAGTGCGAAATGCGAGAACATGGCATGGTCAAGTCTGAGATAGCAAGAGCAAGAGATCCGGAAATAAAGACAGATGAAAGACAGCACGGCAACTACAAAATATCTAGCGTCCGCACCTGCCGTGCGAGATAGGGTGATGAAACGTCCTTGAGTAGCTGCACGACGATAGGGTGATCAGACGCAACACGTTTGTATTCATTGTAGGATAGAGGAGCAAGCAATAGCGCGCCGAAAGGCTATCTGAAACGCGCGAAAAGCCGTAACACTACTTGTCACGTAGTTGCTCGACGGTTTCTTGGAGATGAGCATTTTTTCTGTCTAATAGAAGTGGAGGTCAATGAAGCACAAGTGAGGGTGGGGATGAACACACTCAAGTCCATGTTCTGTGCATAGAGGGACTTGATGGTTTCGTTCAGGCCATCCTTCTCCTGAACAGCTGCGTGTTGGGAGTCGGAGAGCTGGTTATGGAGCTGCTGAATGATCTCTTCAAGACGCGCAATTTTGCCCTCTAATGAACGTGGATGTCAACGACACGCGAGCCAGGGTGCTAATAAATGCACTTGACTTCTCCTCTGCACGAAGGGACTCGATTGTCTCTCCGTAGTCGGCCATGCACCGCCTGGCCCGCTCCGCTAAAATCAGCAACAGTCAACAACACAGGGTCTCATGCAGCGAGATTTCGATGCAAGTGCACTTACATCGTCAAAGTAGGCTGAGGGAAGGATGTCATGGAGACTGCGAAGGGTGATAGTGGTTCTCAGGCCCCGGCTATCGCCCTACTAGTTGATGTACTAGTTGGTGTACTAGTTCCTCATGTAAGCACAAATTGTCGTTGTATCTGCTGGCAAGGTTAAGCTCCCATTGAAATCAGCTCACTGAAATCTGCCCACCGTCCGACCTCACCCCCCCTCCTGCTATCCCCTGTCAGGCCTGTCCATCGTCAAAATGCCTAGGGACTCTCATACTTGGTCTAAGAGCCGCTCAGAGTCTCCGATTGCTCAGAGTCCCACTGCCAGCACAGGTCCTTCATCTTCCTCCTTCACTCCTGATGCTAATATAAGTGACTTGAAAGCACCATTGGTCTGCTGGGACAAGGACTGTGCTGCGCACACCACATGCCTCATTGCATGGCTGAAGGAGAATGAGACTGCATGCTTCAAGATCTTCTTGGACTCTACACAAGATGCTAAGGACTCTGGCCGCAGGAAGGAGGTTTCGTCACATAACAAGAATCACTACTACCTACAAGCAGCTTGGAAAATCTTTGCAAATGATAACGATGAACATGTTCAACACTTTTCCCAGGTCTGACCCGATCTTTTTGTCAAGAAAATTGACTGCCACATCAAAGAGTAAGTTTGAGTCTTGCAGTAGTATGCTACTAACTTGCAATAGGTTAAAAAAAGCATACAATGCCGAGAACACAAGACTCGGCAAAACCAGCACAGGAATGACTTATGAGGAGTTGCGGTGTGACCCCTCAGAGGTAAATTTATTAGGTATGTCATTAATACATGTGGGTTTCCCTTACAGTACTAAAATCAGGCAGATGTGATTGTTAGCTCTTTTCTATGGTGGCCCGACCTCCATGGATTCTGGAGGACGAATCCTGGGTACAATTCAGTGCCATCTGTTGCAGATCCCCATCAGGACCTCGAGGGAGAGGCCCTCATCACCTTTCAATTGGGCAACACTGGCAGCAGCAGCAGCTCTGCAAATGAGGTAGAACAAGGCGACGAACAGGCTGACCTTGCCCATTCCTCTGGTACTGATGGTGTTACTCACTCTCTTGACCAGTACCTCCATCTTGACTTGCCCAGGCCTTTTTTTGCACCAGATACCCATGTGTCCACCACCAGCACATCTGATGATGATTTTTTTTCAAACTGGTTGAATCCATTTGGCATGAATGTTGATGAAAATTCTGCAGTTCCTGCTCTGCCTGTTCTATCCACCCTTCCACCTCTGTCTTCCTTGCCCACCAATGCTGCTGTCCACCTGGGTCATTTGCCGTATGATAGCTCTGCAGCCCCTGCACCCCCATCTGCCCTTTTGTCATTGTCTTTGACCCATTTGCCTGACCCTCCACCTGCCGTCTCCACCATCGACTTGAGCCATCCGCTGTCTCTGTGAGACAGTGACCCCTCCCTAGCCCCAACCCCCCCCCACACCTCAAGTGACTCAGCCCCCTTGCGACAGGGTATGCGTGGAGCGATGCCATTTGTGTTCTGTAGGGGCATGTTATGTATTGTCGCTCTCCACTCCTATTCCCAATCAAAGTGTGTCTTCTTGAATTCTGATAGCGAACAGCACACACCATCCACTAACCACCAGAACACTGGTGAAGCACCAATCGCACAAGACTCCAACCCGTCCCACATTCCCTGCCACTTCTCATCCTTGTCATCTGAAATATCAGACCAACACTCCTGCCCCATTATATCCACCCCCCCTACCTTGGCAGTTGACGCTGCCACCAGTAGCGGCTCACGCCACTCCACTTCAAAGCAGGCACACACACCTGCCACCACCATTGTCAATTCAGCTGAACAATTCATCATGCAAGCTAATGAATTAATCAAGTGAGGTGCAACATTTGCAGACCAACAACAGGAGGACAAGGCCAATCATCGCCATGCCCACTATGTTTTTGCCTTTTTTGTAATCTGGGCACATGTGCCACTGTGCTGTTGTCACAGGCACGTCCGATAAATTTAGGTTTTTGTCAGATGACTCTGTGTTTAGGAATATGCTGTGCTGTGGAAGCATCTGAACATTCAAGTGGAGATCAGAATTATGCGATCTGTCAGTGTTATGATGCTACTGCTTTCTTGACATAATGCCAAGATAGATAGTCAACAAAGGACATAGCAGTAGGCACTCAGAAGTAGCCTAGAGACTTATAGAAGTCCGACCAAGAGGAATGCCAGAAGATATGCAGTATATTGCGTAGAACTAGCTGGAGAGCTAGGTTCTACACCTGGGTCTATATATGATTACAAGGGTGCTACGAGGCCAGAAGATCCCCTAAGGGGAATAATCTGGAAACCGGTTGGCATGAGGTTAGGGGTAGGCATGGGGAGATAAGAGAGAGACCTGGATATGGAATAGTAGTACCGGTCCTCATGTGGAACACGAGGTGAAATGGGGACCGGTGTAATGGTACAGCATATGAAGGAAGAGAGCTTATTAGTCAGTCCGAAGCATAGCAATGCTGGCTGCATATAGTAGTTAAGAACAGAAGAATGGTAACAAGAAGGTTGGAGTGGGAGGGAACGAGAAAGGATAGTAATTGTACAGAGATTGTTGGGTTGTAACAATAGCCCCCCCATAAGGGGAAAGCATCCTGCTTCCCACAAACTCACCATACTCTTCAATCTTGGTCAGGACCAGATTGATCCCCGGCATTGATCTCATAGTCGTAGGCATCGGCAGCATCCCATTCTTCCCAGCTTCCTCCGGGTTGATGCCCAACCACTTGTGGGCAGCGGCTGATGAGGTGACCCCAGCGTCCGCAGGAGGAACATCGTCGCTGAGGGCAACAAAGGGTGGAGTGGCCGGGTGCGAGTTGGTTACAAAAGGGGCAGCAAGTGCTAGGACAGGCTGAGCAGATATGTCCTGGGTTGCCATAGCCAAAGCAGAGGACAGGAGTATTGGAGGTGACAACCCAGTTTTCGTCAAATCTGGGAGGGGAGCAATCTCGATGGGGAATGGAGATAGGGGGGATAGTCTGGGCATGCTCCATTGCTCCCCTGATAATAGTGTTGGATTGGAGGAAACAGTTGTGACGATGGAGAGTGCGCTGACATGAAGGAGGTGCCGTAGCTTCGTCCACAGGGCAAGCGAATTGATGGGTTGGTAGAGACATTGGGGCGGAAGAGTAGGAAGAGTTAGAGCGGTCGGAGAGGGGAGAGCGAGGGGGTTGATCTCCATTGGGAGTGGTGTTACGATGTTACCAGTTCTCCCGGTAATACCGAGAGTTGATAGTGCGACAAAGTCTAGCAGCAGGTACTCTGAAGTAGCCTGAGGTCTTAGAGAGATCCACGAGAGGGGAACGCCAGGAGATACGTGGTATTTATGTAGAACTAGCTGGGGTGCTAGGTTCTACGGCGGGGTCTCTATATACTGGTACAAGTGTGCTACAAGGCCAGAGGACCCTATAAGGGGACTCGTCTGGAAACCGGTTGACATGAGGTAAAGGGGAGGCATACTACGATAACTGAGAAATCTGGATAAGGAGTAATGATGCCGGTCCTCATGTAGAACATGAGGAGAAACGAGGACCGGAGTAGTGGTACATCAACGGAAGCATTATCAACGAGTCATCAGTCCGAGGTGCGGCGGTGTCGGCTGTTTATAGTAGTCAGGAATGGAAGAGTGGTAAGGGAAATGTAGGGGTAGGAGGGAACGAAAATGGATAGAAATCGTAGGGTGAACGTTGGGTTGTAACAATAGCCCCCCCATAAGGGGAAAGCATCCTGCTTCCCACAAACTCACCATATGTCTCAATCTCGGTCAGGACCAGATTGATCCCCGGCATTGACCTCGTAATCATAGGCATCGGCGGCATCCCATTCTTCCCAGCCCCCTCCAGGTTGGTGTCCGACCACTCTGGGGCAACAGCCAATGAGGTGTCCACGGCGGCCGCAAGAGGAACATCGTCGATGGGGGCAGTGGAGGATAGAATGCCCAGGTGCGAGTCGGTTGCAAAAGGGGCAACGAGTGGTTGGGCAGGCGGAGCGAATATGTCCTTCGTTTCCACAACCAAAGCAGAGGATAGGAGTACTGGAGGAGGGAGTGCGGTTTTCATCGGTGCGGGGAGGGGAGCGATCTCGGTGGGGAATGGAGATAGGGGGGATAGTCTGGGCCTGCTCCATCGCTCCGCGGATGATGGCATTGGATTGGAGGAAGCGGTTTCGTCGGCGAAGGGTGCGTTGATGCGAAGGAGGTGCTGCAGCTTCCTCCGCAGGGCGAGCAGATTGATGGGTTGGTAGAGACATGGGGGCGGACGAGTAGGAGGAATTCGAGTGAGAGGAGAGGGGGGATTGAGGGGATTGGACACCGTTGGGAGTGGTGGATCGGCGAGGGGTAGAGGGTTCACGGGGTAGGGGTTGAGAGGGAGAGGGGGTGGAAGATAGGGATTTGACTGGTGAGGTAGAGAGTGGGGTTGAAGGTCGTGGGTGGGTGGCGAAGGATTCTTGGGTGGTCTCGAAATCTGGGCTGGCGGCGGAGAAGCGAGGGGGGATAGGAAGGGGAGCGGGGGAATAGGGGGGCAGTATTGGAGAGGATTCCCCAGGGCTTGAGCGTGGGTAGACCTCAGGATTTGGGAAGGTCGTCGTCTCTTCATTGAGATAGGCAATCCGCTCCGCTTGGGAAGCCATCAGGAGAAGGGGTCGGATGATGTGCGAGATCTGTTCCGGGGGAATGCAGTTAATGATCCGGCAGAACCCTGCGTAATATAGCAGGTCCAACACCTCATTGCGTAGGGCGGCGAGGGATTCTGAGAGGGAAGAGTCGTATCGTCCTGATCCGTAGTGGTTGTCGTTCTGGTTGAAGAACATCTGATGCAGGTATGTCCTTTGATAGGCATTGATGAGTCTGGTGAGGACAATTGAGGCATGGAGTGGGCGATGAGTGGTGAGGAATTCGTTGAAGG